>WEKX01024899.1:6010-17144 GCA_013390025.1 Pitta sordida
GACCTCATTGCTGTTTACAACTACCTGCGGGGAGGTTGCAGCCAGATGGGTGTAGACCTCTTCTTCCAGGCTGACGACACCAGAACGAGAGGGCACGGCCTCAAGCTACGCCAGGGGAGGTTTAATCTTAACGTTAGGAAGCGGTTTTTCACGGAGAGAGTAATTGCATATTGGAATGGGCTGCCCAGGGAGGTGGTGGAGTCGCCATCCCTGGAGGTGTTTAAGAGAAGACTGGACGAGGAGCTTAGTGACATGGTCTAGCTGGGGGGTGTAGGGCTGGATGACGTTGTGCCCCCTCCGTCTCGGAGTGGCCTGCTAGACTGTGAGGGATCTAGGCTGGTGTTACGCTCTGGGATGTGCTCTCGATCTCTGTATGGGTGTTACATGGTGAGTTGGACTAGATGATCCTTGTGGGTCCCTTCCAACTCATAATATTCTGTGATTCTGTGATTCTGTGAAAATTCTCTGCAACAGAAACAGCTTCCATGTAAGAGACACAGCCCGTGTAAGGGCTTCCATGTCCAGCCTGTCAGTGATTCTGAGGATGTCTGTGGTTGCATTGGCTTAGTCTAGACCATTTTCCTCTTCCCAGACCTGTACTAAAGTATAGATTGTGTATAAGACCATGGAAATCCCAGTGACAAACTGTGATTCTTGAGTTAAATGCAGCTCCTGCATTAGGACTTCAATGCATGAATGGCAGTAAGAATGTGATGATAATGTGCTCAGTGCTTACTGGACTTAGTTTTTCTTTAAGGAAATAAAATTCTTAGTGCCATTGACATTAAGAATGAGTTTAGATCTTTAACACCAATTCACCACTCACGGGGCTTCTAACTAACACTGATTTAACAATTTTGCCCATCTTTGCACATGCATATAACAAGAATCCCATAGTCCAGCTCAGAACTGAAGTTCTTTGATGCAGAAATGCACTACATATTTTACATACTGACAGAGAAAATTTGCTAAGTATGTATTTAAAAAAAAACCCAATGCAATGATGTAATGTCAGGTAGGCTTTTCTTGGCAGGTGCTGAAAAAAAGTTAAAATTCAATACTGACATATAGTTTAACATGTTTAAATAATTTCAAGAAAAAAAGGGAAACTTGGTAAGGATTCAACTCGATCCATATGGAAGAGTACAGAAGACAGATTTAACTAAACTTATTAGGCAAAATATTAGAGAACAAATGAGAACATTTCATGTAGTGTCTGGCATTCAGAACATATTGCCATAGAAAGCAAAGATAGCAAACTCAAACTTCAGACTTGAGTAGCTTCATATCAGAGTTGTTTAAACAAAAAAAATGCTGACATCCTGACCTACCAGAGAACCTTAGCCTTCTCCCATTGATTTCACACAAGGAAAAGATTTACTTATAAAGAATAACCCTTTTTGATGAGGTTTAATTTTTTCTTTTAAAGTGTAAATACACCCAGGTTTACACAATGTGTAATTTTGCTTCCTTTCTTCCCAAGTTTATTTCTAGTACGGCAGGCTGAATCCCTGTCTTCATAACTGCCAGTCTGGAAAATCAGCCTACATCTGATAAAACAGAGTATTGAACATAGTGTTAACTCAAGCCTATCTAAATTTACTTTTCACTATGTTTTGAAAATTCTTTATGTTTTTTGTCTTAAATGAAGGGAATATAAATGTCCACCCACTTTTTCCAAGCTAACCTTTAAACTAATGGTTATAAGCACCTTTTAGAAGAAGTACTTTACTTATAATTTTCACCAGGAAGATCCTAGTAAATGAGACAATATATGAACATGGACAAATAACTGTGTCATGGTTTGACCCTGGCTGGATGCCAGAGATTCACCACAACCTCTCCTGGAGGAGAAAAACTGGAAAATAAAACTGGAAAATAAAATTGGTCACAGGCAAAAAGCAAGGCAAACTACAAGAAAAGAATATAAAGGATTTATTTACTAACTAACAAGATCAGAACTGCAAAGGAAGCATCATTTAAAAGGCAACCTTTCCCCCCCACCCCTCTTTCTCTTACAACAAATCTAATATTCCCTTTTTTCACCAGGAGACAAAGGGGGAACATAGGGTAAGGGTAAACCAGGCAAGTTGGTATTATCTGACCAGATCCAGGGTAGGAACCATCTCTCTGCCCTTCCATAAAGTTCTCTCTCTCTCTCACAAGAGGAAAAGTCTTTCATGACCCCCTCCCAAGTGAGATCTCGACCCGGGGATGACAGTTCTTCTGAAATTCTCTGTTGTCTGAGTGTCACAGCCAGAATGCAGCTTTTAAGTACAGGCTTTTTTTTTACTGCATCATAATGTGCCCATCCCAAAGTACATAGTTCAGATCCTACCATGCACAAAAAGTCTGTCCGAAGGATCTCTGCCAAGCTCTCAGCTCCAGGCTTCTGTTTCTGGGCTCCGAAAAACATCTGCAGCTTTTTGCAGTATAATTCTCCATCTTCAGTCGTGGCTTAGATGGATTTTACATCAGTGGTTCCTCTCTCTCTAGTCCATAGGTTTACACCATGGTCGTTCCACGAGCAGCAGCGGGATGCCTGGAAGAACATTCCTACCCCTTCTCTTGTGGGCCTGGGGGCCTTTGGGCTCTCAGCCTCTTGATGCAGGTTCTGAACCGGCACCCTACATCTTGCTACTGAATTTTTTTTCTTCTCTCCCAAATATGTTTGTTCACAGAGACATTTCTGTCTCTATAACCTTGAATGCCATGGCAGCAACTGACGCCCAGGCCAGAGCTGAGCTGTTAACCCCCTCGCTGCCAGAGCAGCAGAAAACCTAAACTAGAACAAACCGGAAGGAGAAAAACTGTCAGGCAGTATCTGTATGATAGGCATGCTGCTTATCTGGCAGTATGTCATCATGAGAAGCCTGTATTTTCTTGAAAGTGGTGCAAATAACTGAACAAGTTATTTCATCCATGCATAGTAGATATAACAACGTTTTTCCCACTTGCAAATCGCTATGTGTGTATGTCTTTCCTTTTCCAATATAAACATTACCTTGAGAACTTCTTCTAAGTCAATATGGGACTTAGAAATTATGTTTTTCTTCAGTCAAAACATTTGGTTATTAAAGTTATAATGTGTAATTTCTAAACATCAACTGAGAAATAGACCAAAAACTAATAAAAACTGATTTATTTATGGATGATAATATTTTTATTAGATATCCTATAAATCAGTTAAACCCAAGTCAGCAATCTGTTGCACACATCATTAATATCAGTTTTCAAATAGCAAGGACTGAACGGTGTTATTCAGAATAAGAAACTATGATCACAAATTCTTCTTCCAATACTTAAATAATACTATTTATTTATTTAATGTGACATCAAAAGGTATATTTATCATTAAAAATATTGCTAAATTAATCCAAAATTCATATTTAAACTTTTTTCCCTGAAAGTTTTTATTAATTTCTAGCTTTCCCCTAGAAAAAGTTTCAGCTATTTCCTAGATAGTCCTGGGATGCTTATAAATAAATTAGAGGGAAAATAATAAATTGCTAAGATAGGGTTCTTTGGCTACTACAGTCAGTTTTGAAAGAGTACTGAAATCCAAAAGAAATATCCTAAGAACTAAACCTTTATTATGTATGTGTTTTTCCAGAACACTTCTATTCATAAGCTAAATAGAAAATGTCCTTTTCTTTCCCCTGGATTCACAGTAATTTAGAGTATGAACTTGATCTCTTGTATTTCACACTCCAGTTCTTATGATATTCCTGTGTTCCAGAGACCCTCTTTGCTGAAATTCATCCTATCATCCTTTTTATGCAGAAGCTTGACATGTTTTTTAGACCATAAGTACTTGACAGGACTAAAGACAATGTTATCTCACTAGTACATTGTGACAGTCAAATAATTAACATGGAACCGTTTCTCTTGACTTTCATAAGATGGGGCACTAGCAATTCTTTTGGGTGTCATACAGTCATTTCAAACTATGACTCTAATTTACACCATAAGCCTGAAAACAAACTTGGGTTACCCTGTTGTCAGTGTCTAGAATAGAATAATAGAGCCATTTGGGTTGGAAAAGACCTCTAATACCATTGAGTCAAACCATTAACTCAGCACTGCCAACCTCACCACTAAACCATGTCTCAATGTGCCATATCTACACAAATATCTCCTGGGATGATGACTCAGTCACTTCCCTGGACAACCTCTTCCAATGATTTGATGAAGAAATTTTTCCTAATATCCAGTCTAAACAATTACTTATTAATCAATGGTTCATGAATCAACTCTGAATAGTCTTTAGAGGCATAAGGGGCCCTTCATAATGCTTGGGAAAGGTCTCTATGTTTTTGGTATTTGGTATTCTCTATGTATTTTCTAGCCACTGTTCTTGTGGAAGGTGTTCCTGCCCCACGGAAAGTGAGCTGGAGCTAGATGATCTTTAAGGTCACTTCTAACCCTAACCATTCTATTCTAAGATAGCAGGAACCCGGCATTGGGACATTATATATTGTTATGGTAATTCATTCTGATCATTAAATGTTTTAACTGTGAAACATAGAGGGTCCAGAGAAGAGCGACAAGGATGGTGAAAGGACTGGAGGACAAGCCCTATGGGGAGTGGCTACGGGAACTGGGGTTGTTCAGCCTGGAGAAGAGGAGGCTCAGAGGTGACGTCATTGTTGTTTACAACTGCCTGAGGGGAGATTGCAGTCAGGTGGGTGTGAATCTCCTGTCTCAGGCTGACGACATCAGAACAAAAGGACATGGCCTTAAATTATGCCAGGGTTTGTGTAGACTGGATATTAGGAAGAGATTTTTCACAGAGAGAGTGATCCCTCAGTGGAATGGTCTGCCCAGGGAGGTGGTGGAGTGGTCATCCCTGGAGGTGTTTAAGAGAAGACTCGATGAGGTACTCAGTGACATGGTCTAGCTGGTGGGAGGCTTGGATGGATGGAGCGTGGTGCCCGTGGTTCCATGCTTGTGGGCCTGATCCCTGGGTGGGTGTTCGCTTGGGAGCTGATCAAGATGATTCTGAGGGTCCCTTCCAGCTCAGAATAACCTGTGAACCTGTGATTTAAACAGATTTACTCCTATGAGTAAATGCATGTATAGTGTACATGTACCGAATGTACAGTGAGGCTTAAAGAAACAAACTAAACTGAGGCTGAAATCTGTATAACTTTAAATAATTCACATCACTGATATTTGCGTGATTTGTTCTTAGAAAACCTGGAAAGCTCTCTTTGCATCTGCTTGTGATCATTTAATAGCAACACAGACAAATTCCTGCTATTAAACTTCAGATATTTAAACATAGATACATAGAAGGATATCAGTCCTGAGAGCAACACAGAAAAATTCTTCCAGTCACAGATTTCAGTGTCTGTTTCTCAAACATAGGTATGGCATTTCTAATAAACACAATGTTCACGTGCAAGGACATAGCAAATTTGATTCCAAGTGTCAGTACGTTTAACCTACAATGAATAAATAGTAGTATGAACCATGAATTTGGGAATTGTCTTGCTCAGGCTCAAATGTAACAGGATGCCAGAGACCCCGAACTGCAATTTTGAGATTCCCTACCACGGTAACATTCCCAGAAATTGTAATTCCCTCAGTTTGTTTTTTGGGATTTTTTGGTTTTATTTTTATTTTCTTCTAAATTCATACAAAGAAGATGCAAGAAGTGTTCACAGATCTGAGCTGATCTTGTGTAATTTTGACCTCTTACTCCATTTCATTATAGGCAAATATAACCATAACACATTAGACTAACACATTTAAGCATGATACCTTTAAAAATAAACAGAACCTTGGATATATTTTTGGACTGAACTAGTTGAATATTGGCAACTTCAGGTATCATTATTAGCTTGTTATAAATTTTTATTACAGAAAAGATGTTTCTTAAACACAGGAGGCTTGAACAAAATGAGAAAAATGAAAACCATTGTGAATTTAGCAAAACAGAGACTGTCTGCTGGGGAGGCTGTGCAATGCTCAGTATTTTTCCTCCCAGTATATTAGTCTTGAACTCACATGCCTCCTTTGGTGGTACACATGCAGTTGTGATGTTATGTTGTGTCTGTAATTATGTAGCTGGCTGAAAATGGGATATGACTTTTATGAATACCAGCATTTAATGCACAAATAAATTATTGCATGTGTGGATATAAAATAATAGGTTCCTAGTGTGAAACTTACAATTCAAGGGAATAATCTAAAATCATCCAAGCATCTTATGTTCATTGAGAGCTGAATTTTTAGTCCACTACTGTAATCCCAAATCTTATTAGGACTAGGTGGAAGATTCTTAACACTTCTGAAAGTATCCCTATCCACTATAATTTTCTTTAAAACTTATTCTCATAGAAAAATTCCAACTTTATAGTCTCTTATATCTTATAAGTATTCAGGATACATCTGAACAAGACGAAAACCTTGTGTAAGTACCTGACTTCCCCTGCCCAGTGTCCTTAATTTAAAAGAACGAGACACCAGGTGGCAGCAGGTGGTGAAAAAAAATACACTTAACATTAGTAACAACACGATTAGCAATGTTACTACTGAAGAAATCACACACACACAGAATCACACACAGAATATTATGAGTTGGAAGGGACCCACAAGGATCATCTAGTCCAACTCACCATCTAACACCCGTACAGAGACCAAGAGCACGTCCCAGAGCATAACACCAACCTAGATGCCTCACAGCCTAGCAGGCCACTTCGAGCTGGAAGGGGCCCAGGGTCATCCAGCCCTACATCCCCCAGCTAGACCATGTCACTAAGCTCCTCGTCCAGTCTTCTCTTAAACACCTCCAGGGATGGCGACTCCACCACCTCCCTGGGCAGCCCATTCCAATATGCAATTACTCTCTCCGTGAAAAACCGCTTCCTAACGTTAAGATTAAACCTCCCCTGGCGTAGCTTGAGGCCGTGCCCTCTCGTTCTGGTGTCAAATCATAAACTTTTGCTTCAGTTTATAAAAAAGGTTATCACACACTGCCAGACTGATACAGTGGTGAAGACATTGTCAGCAACTCTGCAGTAGGAGGAAAATATGAGGAAAAACCCTATATATAAGCATGGCTGCTATAAACAAGTTGCAAGAAGAGATGTAAATGTACAACTTGACATCTTCAAAAGACTCAGAAGTCTTCATGCCTAGTACTTCACGAGCTGGGTATTTATTTAAATTTCAAATATAATCTTAGGATTGAACTTGGAACCAAAAGTGGACATCATCTCCCGAGTCATGCTATTGCAGTATAAAATCGTAAACCTTTCATTGCACTGTGAATTTACATCAGTAATCCAGGATTCACTATTGAGGGACAGAAAAAGTGAGCCAGAGAAACTGTCCCCGACCAGGCTGTTAAAATTCTAATGAAAATGTGATTGTGTGAGAAACTACTTTCATAATTAATTGTCTTACCTGGTTTGTTAAAACACTTTATTTTAAACATAGATATGAAAGACAACACTACTTGACCAGGTCTAGAAAACTCTTTTCTCATCTTCTATTCATAAAAATTATCAAATTTTAAAGAAGCTTTGAATTAATAGAAGAATCTTCCTCTCTAATCCTTACCAGAATAATTTCCATTTCTGTCTGAATGAGTAAAAAAGAATTCAAGGAACACTATAACAACAAAATTTAGAAAAGTGATATGAATAAGTGATAAATAAGTAAATATAACATAAAAATAGGATTCAGAGAAAAAAAATCTATAGTCTTTCATATTGCATGACCTACTGTAAAAAAATTATAAGCACAAATTAGCTGACATACTCTATATGTTTGCATACCTCATAGTTATTTCAATTTACTATAAAACATAATGCAGTACAAAATGTAAATATTTCAAATGCTTGCAATAATTCTGATAATTCTTCTTTATGAATATTTAATTATGAAATCAAGATTTCCTTGTACTTCTCATAAATTTTATCTTCTTTTGTAATTAAAAAACCTGTGTAGTAAAGTAGCAAGAAACCTGAACTCTATTTCTCAACCTATAAATCCCAAAATTATTCTTTACAACATGATTTTGCTTTCTTTAAAAAGCTCAAATTTTAAAATATAAATCAAAAACATAAGTGAAAGGCTAAACTATTTTAGTGGGTACAAATGAAAAGTTTGCAAGTCTGTCATGTTGATAATGTAACTTTTCACCCCAACAGAGTACCAAGATTTGTGAAAGTGGACTCCTGAGCTCATCCAAGGCCTCATTGATACCAGTAGCCATACCTAAGCCCCATTCTAATGCTCAGCCAGAGCACTGTAATTTTATACCTGCAGGCATAATTGGTGCCTTAAACCACTGTGAGAATTGAATGCATCTTAAATGAGTTATTATAGGTAATCTGAAAAACAATCTTCTCCCAGGTACCAGGTATTGTGATGATAATAAATGACTGATTACCTTTGCACAGTGTGATTAAGGCTAAATTGGACACTGTTGAAGCAGGAAGTACAAGACTGCCAAGAAAAGCAGTAGAAAATAATCACAATTTTCTTTGTCTTTCACTGAATAGAAGACAAAGAGGCTTTGCAAAATAGATGTTCAAGGACAAAAATCTGGCTAAAACTTTTAGGCTTTGGTTGTTACTGTCCATTAGCCAAATTTTGTATAGAGGAGGTAAAAAATAACAAATTTAAAAGTGTATATCCTTAAGTGCTAATACATATTGAAAAGTCTCTCCAGAACATAGAGATAGGCTAATTATAAAAGCATGAATATGTTTTACTCTGTAAACAGAAGTAATATAAGGATGTCTAAAACATTTCCCATTATCCCATCCTAAATTATGTTGGAAATGTACCTGTTCAGTCACGTGAACCCTTATTTAACAAGGATTATCCATATGTGCACCTTGCCAAATATCAGTTTGTGGATCAAGCACTCTATTGACCATGTGATGCTATTTTACCCTGACCCTGAAATAATAACAGTGGCATCCTCAATTTAGGATGAAAGATATTCAGTTATATGCGTCTCAGAAACCTAAAATACTAGGTACATTGGCATATTGAAGGCTTTCATGCTGAACACTGCACCTGCAGAATCTTCATTTCTATGAACACGCTAAGAACAGGAGACTCCTGATCTTCCTTGTCAAGTCATGACAAGTGACAAGTATTCAGTAAGGGATTCTGTATGTATGGATGCATGTATGTGCTTTTATATATGCATGTATATGCATGTGTACTGGTCACAGGCATTCACAGTGAATCCATCCATTAATTTTCATGAAATGTCAAATAACCTGTGTAGAAAAATACATACACATGATTTAAATTTTATTTAAAATAGTATCTAGTATGAATTCACAAATAAAATTGTAATTGATGCTGAATTTTACAGTTCTTGTTTTAACAACTTGATGGCCCTTGTGGGTCCCTTCCAACTTGGAATATTCTGTGATTCTGAGATTTCATAAGATCTTCCCATGAAAATGTAAAATATCCTGCTTTGCATAAACCAATGAGTGAATCATTTCCACTCAGATTAGCCAATCAAGTTCTGCTTATGGATATAGAATCACAGAATCACAGAATCAGTAAGGTTGGAAAAGACCATAGAGGTCATCAAGTCCAGCCTATCACCTATTACCTAACCTAGCCAAACCTGTTACTTAACTTGTTGCCATCCTGCTACCAACACACCATCCTACCTATAACACGCTACTCTAATACCTAGGTCATGCCACCAAGTACATCATCCAACCTTTTCTTAAACACCTCTAGGGACGGTGACTCCACCACCTCCTTGGGCAGCCCATTCCAGTGAGTGATCACCCTCTCTGTAAAAAAGATCCTTCTAATCTCCAGTCTAAATCTCCCCTGATGCAGTTTAAGACCGTGTCCTCTCATTCTATCACTTGTAGCCAGAGAGAAGAGACCGACCCCCACCTGGCTACAGCTCCCTTTCTGATAGTTGAAGAGAGTGATAAGGTCTCCCCTCAGCCTCCTCTTCTCCAGACTGAGCAAACGCAGCTCTCTCAGTCGCTCCTCATAGGGCGTGTGTTCCAGTCCCTTCACCATCCTTGTTGCCCCTCTCTCGACACATTCAAGAATCTCAACATCCCTCTTAAACTGAGGAGCCCAGAACTGGACACAGTACGCAAGATGTGGTCTAACCAGGGCCGAGTACAGGGGGAGAATAACTTCCCTAATCCTACTGACAACACTATTCCTGANCACTGTAAACCCATCCAAACCACAAGCCTCCAGCTTCACCAGGAGTTTGTTATGGGGGACAGTGTCAAAGGCTTTACTAAAATCCAAGTACACCACATCAACAGCTCTTCCCTCATCAACCAGGCGGGTCACTTGATCATAGAAGGAAATTAGATTGGTCAGGCAGGACCTTGCTTTCCTGAAGCCATGCTGACTAGGTCTGATCTCCTTACCCTCCTGGAGGTGCAAGATAGTTTTCCTTAAGATGATTTGTCAGGCTGACAGGTCTATAATTTCCTGGGTCCTCCCTCCTACCCTTCTTATGGATAGGTATCACATATATGCGTATTCCAGCACATTATGACTCTGTTTGAAATTGTTTGGTTTAAATCCATGTAAAGCTGACTTAACATGAATGGACATTGTCTGTACACAAATTTCATATTTGTGAGCTATATATTGCATAGTTAAAATAATTTAGAAGTTCTTTTTATCAGGGACTAGATCTGAACCTGAGTCTCCCTGCCTTATTATTCCCATTCTCCAGGTCTACACATGATATTGTCTTTTTGCTTTATAGTCTGATTTTGATGCGGTCAACAGTTTGCTAGAGTTTGTTTAAAAATGCCACATATAATTTCATACTATAACTAATTGCTCTTATACTCCTGTTTACATACTATGAATAAACACAACAAAAGAAGTTGTCCTTGGACACTAAACATCTGGAATACTTGGAGATCTGCAGCTGCAAACTCCAAAAATGTAGTAAAATCTTTGAAACAGTCCATTGCCGTTAAAAAGCACCTTGCTGAATTTCCAGTGCAGAATAATCTTATTCCTACACCAGCTAGTCTGACTGTCATGGTTTTGATGTCAGAGGTTTTGTTTTATATGTTTACAAAGGAAAAGTTTTAATCAGTTTTTTTCTTCCCCTTGCCCCCTCCCCCCTTCCCGAATTCGGGAAGGGAGT
>WEKX01024899.1:17193-40159 GCA_013390025.1 Pitta sordida
ATACATTCCAATAAATATATAGATATAAAAATATATATATTACATATATATATTCCCCTCATTAAGGTTGGTGTTTTCTCTTAATGGTCTCTCATCCATTTTCTTTTGAAAGCAACCCCTAGCAGTGTCCAAACTAGGACACTGACATAAAACCCCAACCACCCATCCAATCAACCAACCAACCAACCAACCAGAAAACCCATCCCAACCCTCCCAAAACCTAAACACCAACAAATCCTCCAGATAAACAAAACTGAAACAAAAAAATTCCCCTCCCCTCCACCTTCCCGCCCCCCAGGAAACCATGAGGGCAGTCTCTCTTACAGATAGAACAACACGCTTAGAGATTTTCAGAGGAGATCACTACACAGAAACCATCCGTACAGAGGTATCCCTGCTGTCTGTTCTGGGCAGAGTTTCAAGGATGTGACATTCAATGCACCATTTTTAAATTGCATCCTGAGTAGAGCTCAATGCCAAACATGACAGGAAGACTATGTGGACTTCTTTTCTACTAGTATGGGTTTGCAGTCATGCACCTTGCAGCAGACATCTGACCATGCAGACCACATGAACACCAGGTAGAGATACACAGGGCAAGAATAAAGTCTTACTTTCTACTAGCGTATTCTAAAAAACCTTATGCTTTCAAATAAAGTTTCACTCCAGTAGGGAGAAAGATGAAGTTTTGAGCAGTTGAAGCCACAGCACACAGTACTTCTCAGTTTGTGGATCACAAGGGTACACAGTCAAAACAAACCGAAAGTCCGAAGGCAGAAGGAGTAAAAATTATCCGAGAGGAGTTTTTCCCAATGTGTTGGAGAAGTACACTCCAGCAAAAATGATCCACTTTTTTTGTATATATCCAACCTACTATGATAAAACCATGATCCTTGTCTGAACATACATAGTAAAAAGAGCCTATCCCAAGATCTCACTGGGATAGTGAGATCTATGGGGAATTGCAGCCTGCAAAACTTTGAAAGTTGAGTTTGGAGAAAATTTGAATTCTCTTATAAAATTTTTATAAAATTATATAATAAAACAACATTTTCAGATATGTTCAGCATGATATATTAATCACAGCAAAAGTCAAATAAATATTTACTGAAGATGAGTTAACATGTAATACCTAACTCAAAGGAAGTGACCCAAACTTCTGCAGGTGTTGAGTTCCCCAAATATTAGTAGAGAAACCTAAATTTAAAAGAGGTGTTTAATACCTTAGAAAGTGTCTGTGTGCTTCTCATGATCAGGTAAAATGGGATATCACCTTCAGGAATAACATATGTACTTATTTGAGAATTTGTGCTGCATTGTATACAGTGACAGAGTGCAGAGCTCTCTATTTGCTGTAGTTATGCACTGATAATAAATAACAAGTGAATTTATTTTTGTATGAGTGAACAATGCTAAATGTAAATGTTTATTAGAACTTTTGTTACTGCCTCAATCAAAGGCATTAGTTAACTTGCTATTATTTCAGTGAAGTAAAATATAGTTGGCCTCTATTTTATTTTTTATAGACCAGTTCTAAACATATATATATTTATACTAACCACACTTTTAATTTTAATATTTTATCTCAGATTTGCTGTCGGTCTGGTTACCGTTAGTGTTTGAATTTGTGAACAGATGGAGCAGGAGCTATGCTAAGACTTTTCAGCGTAGGCAATGTTTAGGAGAGTCTAGATTTCTGTGCTTCTTGAGGCAGTGGAAATGGCAAGCGCAAGAAGGAACAGATAGTATGTTAGGAGTTTCTAGGACATTCAAGCTTTTCTGCATGTACTGCTGGCTGAAGCATTATGAAGAAGATGGACAAAGGCAAAAGAAAGGACCATGGTTCTCATAGTTATATGTATCTATGAATGGATATAGAGGGAGGCTCCTTGCCATATCTGAGCTCTTCCTCACCACTGGGACCTGCAGAAGAGGATCTGCTTCCTCAGAGGAGTCCATCTGATTGTAAGTATCTGACACCACTTGCCAAATTTCGCCTTTGAGTTACCTTCTCCCTTTAGTAGGATAAGCGCTCTGTTTGCAGAACACAACAATTCAACCTTTCAAGAGAACTAGAGTGAGTGGATTTGGACATCATAAATCAAGCCACATAATTCAACCCTCTTTTCTCTCTGACTGCATCTTCCATGAGATTTATGAAATGCTCCAATTGAAACCACTTCTGAAAAACTTACCTTCCTGAATCTGAATGGAATAGCTCCTTAAATTTATTTTCTCGTATAAAAGCTAAGCTTGTTACCATCATCAGCTGTTTTTAAATGTGAAACTTCTAGGATTGTTTGCCACTCAAATGGCACTTTGAGAAAACTTACATTATTAGTCCTTTTTTTTTCCTCTCAATGTCACACACATTCTGCTGTACCATCCAAGTAATGAATAGTATAATATTTTTTTATTTCACTTCCAAGCTGGAATCATAAGAGAAGTTGAAAAAATATAACCTTTGTACTCACCCCAGCCTTTGGTTTAGCTCCAGAGCTGGCTACTGAAGATGGAGAGGTTAGATCAGGAGCATGGATGTTAGGAGACAAGTTTGTTTGTGAGTGATTTACTGAAGCAAAATCCACTCCACTTTCAGAACCAGATTCAACATCCTGTAAAAAAAAATCACAAGTCTTTTTAGGAAACGTGAACATGAGATAAAACCTACTTCTGCTAAATAATGGAAATATTTAGGCAATCTCACCAAAAAACGTGTGTTTAATTCTCTGTGTAAGAGTAATTCCCCTTACTCATTTCTATTACCTCTATATTTATTTTCTGTCCTTTTCGATGTGATAATTTGCATTAGCTGCTGCTCTGAACTTATAAATCACTACAAACATCAAAGCTGTAATTCCCCTAAATGTTAGAATGCAAGGTAAGAAAAATCTATTTGAGGTTGCAGAAGTTGGACATTTTCCTCTGATGTTCATTATTTTCTCTGTGCTCTCACCTTCTGTCTCTGCAGCACTGCAAGCTAGTGAACATCTGTAAACCATTACACAGCCAAAACGACATCACCATCCAGCAGTTTATACAATTCAGAGGTATAGCTCCCTAGTTTTTTTGAATCTGCAGACACTTATCAGCCAGATGCTGTTCTTGGTTAAAATGCCCTTACTTTTAATAACACTGATTACATTCCTCTTTTTGGGAATAAAAAGAAGATATATAGTATGTTTTATTGTTGAGGAAGTAAAAATATAGCATATGCTTGATTTACTGCAAAGAGTGAGGGCAAGGGATTATATTGCTTGCAGATAAATTGTGACATGTCTGGCAAAGACGTAGCAGATAAATTGTGATGTCTGGCAAAGACCTGGCTATGTGTAGGACCACTGTCAGGATTATTAGCTGAGGTGCAGCCTGCGTGAATAGAGCTACACAGTACACCCTCCCTCCCCACCCCCTCCCCCAAACGATTAACCCCAGACAGCTCTCTGCAGACAAAGCCCCAGTTTCCTAGTGCCAGATTCCTAGAATAGGTGAAACATGGGGCAGAGACATCTAGTACATTCTGGTCCTAAACTGAAAAGATATAATACCCTTTGATTCATTAATTCCAGTTAAGCCTCTGGTCTGCCAAACCAAAGCTGCCAATTAGACAGGTGTCTCTACACCATGTGCACAAGTGTGCAGTTTTCTGAAAAGGGTTAGAAACTAGAGAAAGAGCTGTGCTCTACGTAGGACCATGTGCAGAGCCATGGAAAACCTCTGTAGCAGATCATTTAGCTACAGCCGCTCTTAGAAGTCTCTGCTTAGCAGAATTATGCTGCCACAGTACAGAACCATAACCCCTGCCCTATTGCCCGTGTTTTAATATCACATTCAAATATTTTGTTACTGTAACATCAATACAAGTCTGAACTCAAGACACAAATGTCTTGAAAAGCAGATTTTTGGATCCTCTGATCAATAATAATCAAAGGCTCAACAAAACACTAGACAATCAGTGTATTTAGATAACATATATACAATGTTTGATGCAAGCTGTCTTTCTGCACAGCTGCTTAGCAGCATGGAAACAGGTACCACCACTGATTATCATACAGGCTTGAGATTACCTCAACTCCCTTTACTGATGCAAGAAATTAGTTAAAATGCTGGCATGGATAGGTGAGATACAGAGAACAGATGTTAACACTGTATTTTAGCTTTCCTGTGTCATCTGTGCTCAAGGAGATAGTGTGAGAACATTGATATCCATGGGGAACATGTGTAACTATAAAAATTAAAATATGTGATGTCTTTTAAAATTATATTTTTTAAAATCTTCAACTGATTAAACCCATTGAAACTAAAATATAGCTTTTCTCTCCTATAGATCATTAACTTGGCAATAATGAAGTCTGGCTTTAATAGGAAAAAAAATCAATATTTAAAAGAAAATATCACTAACAAAAACAAATTACTTGAACATTAGAGATCTTGGGGCAGTATTTCTCAAGTTTCTTGAACTGCAAAACAGCTGCTGCACATGTGGGTAAAATTAACAGGAAGCCTGCATGAGAACACCTTGGGTCAGCCATTTCACCTTCTTCATAGATACATGTGTAAACATTTTACAGAAAAAAGAAAATGCATCAATCATTCTTGTGAGCTGTACCATCTCCTTTCAGACTACTCTCAGCAAAGAACTATGCATTCAAGTAAATAAAAAAAGGAAGAAATTTAAATAGTTAAAGTGTACAGTTCTGCCCATAATCTTTGATTGGCAAAGGATTTTCTAAGTGTGTCTATCATCTTCAAAACAAGACCTGTAGCTCAGACCTACTTGCAGTTCTCTTTAATGTCAAATGACACATATATTCTGAGACTACTGTGATCCTGAATCTGCATTTGCAGTAAGTGAAATGAGAGAGCCAGACATTTTCTGAATCTTGTTGATCTGCCTTTGTTTCATCTGGAAGTTCTGAACATCTCATTTATGAAATGATGCCAAAAGAAAATAGTGAATGCTAGTATTACTGCCTTCAAAATATGCATACATGCAAACAATAATACTTTATAAGAGCTTTAGTTCTGAAACCAACGAGCTGATAAAAGTGAGGACTGAAAGGAAAAATTGAAGTAAAAAATGATTTTATTTAGAATCATAAGAAAAATTCAGCAACCTGGCTTACAGGTATGTGCCTCCTTTTGTATGTTGGGGTGCTGGATGGGGAAGAGCCTGCGCTGAGAGCATTTTCAATATCCTGGTCAAGCTGGTCCAGTTTCATAATTAACAGCACCATTGAATCCAGTCGTGAATGATCCCGATCTTCTGCTATTTCCTATGAAACAGAATATGGAATTGATAAATCTGAAAGGACCTTACTTGGAAAGAATAAGCTTAAATTATGAAAAATCTTTTTCTTAATTGGGCATGAAAGTACATCAAAGAATAAGCAGATTTTCTTTTGTTTTGTTTTGAAAAATATTGCATTGTGTAACCAGTTTACTGAGTATTGACTTACTCCTGGGAAAACATTTTATATTAATGTTTAATGTACATCCATTATAGCAATTAAATAAAAAGAAAACAAACAACACAATTTTTCGCACAAATGCATTTTTCCCATCTCCATGATACACACCTACTGATACAGACCTATTGATTCTAAACACTTCTCAAAATATTCACCCCAAGTTAATTAATTTGATTACACAAATGACGAAGGTTAATGTATGATGGAAAGGGGAAAGAAAGAAGTTCAAAGAAGCCATTTTCCACCTGAAGATTATCACAACTACTTTTCTTTGTGGAAATCATTAGTGTAACTATGTTTTGTTAATTTGTAGCAGAGATTTTGCTCTTGATTGGAAATTCATTATAGACATAAGATATGTTAGCATAATAGTAAATATAGCATTGAAGATCCTCTGACTGGAAAGAGAGAAGGATGAGAGGTACATCCCAGCCTCAAACACCTGCCTTATGCAGCTAATTTCCCTGTACTCTATTTGTAGAGAATGGAGACAAAGATCCTCCAAAGATCAACTAAGAGCAAGATTTACAGTTAGATACACTAAATAAAGCTCTGAAGGAGTGCCTTCCTCTCCTTCCCTTTTATATAGAGAGCTAACACAAAAGTTACCCAGCTAGCCTGCCTCAAAATTCAGGAATATGAAAACCCCTACTGATTCGTGTACTGATTTTCACAATAGGAAACTAGAAAATGGGAAGTTCCATTAACTCACTTGAAATATTATTTTTATAAATCTTTTTCCAGGAATAGAGGCAAAGCTATTATAATTACATCATTGTGCCCAGGAAGTAGGCAATATAAGCTCATTGGAATGGCCTGCCCAGGGAGGTGGTGGAGTCGTCATCCCTGGAGCTGTTTAAGAGTAGTCTGGACGAGGCATTTAGTGCCATGGTTTAGACAATGGGTTGGTGCTGGGTTACAGGTTGGACTTGATGATCTCCAAGGTCTCTTCCAACCTTGCTAATACTGTGGTACTGTGATATAAGTGTTCAAATCAGCCTTTCTTTGATAGTCACTAAACTGTATTTCTGGCTGTACAGTGACTTCTTGTCGTGGTTTGACCCTGGCTGGATGCCAGAGATTCACTCACAACCTCTCCCGGAGAAAAAATTGAANTGGTCCATTGCACAAGCAGCCACGAGATGCCTGGAAGAACATTTCTACCCCTTCTCTGGTTGGCCTGGTGGGGTGGGCCCTTATAGCTTCTCAGCTTCTCACAGAGGCCCTGCTCTGGGTTCACTGCTTCTGTTACTAACTTTTTTTTTCTTTTCACAAATACGTTGTTCATAGAGATGACCTTGAGCTCCGTGGCAGTGAGGGAGGCCCAGGCAGAAGCTATTAACCCCCTCGCTGCCAGAGGAAAAAAACCCAAACCATGACACGTCTCTAGTTAGGATTCTATTAGCAGAGTTTTTATAGACTGTTTCAAAGACATTACAAAATGTTCTGCTAAAATTAAAGGATATGTATGGATAAAACAGTCATATAAGCCATGGTCTACATGGTCTTTCTATGCAGACAGAGGTGAAGGTTAATTAACTAATCTTCAAAAGGCAGAAATATAAATCTGTCAGTCCATAGCAGAGTAAAGAATAACTTGCAAGGCGAAGGTCAAATCCAGGGAAACTGTGTATTTAGTTTTTTATTTCAAAGTTGCTATTTTACATAGAGTTGCTGAGAAAGCTGACAAATTTGCAGGACACCCTGATGAACTTGATGTCAGTTTAGAACGATCCTGAGAGAATATTACCTCAAAATAACTTAGAAATCAATGAAATGGATTAACTCACTTTCTCTCAAATTGAAAAAAACATCCCCAATGTTTCATTGCAACTCCATAGATCTTAATTTTAATTGATGTTAAATTGATATCTGAAGTTTGCAAATGTCAGAACAGTTATTTAATCTGATTTGTGTGGGTGCAGAAAGCCTAACAGAGCAACTAATAATTTGCTAACATAGTAGACATGACCTCCTTTGAGGCATGGAGCCATGTTTACCACGGTGAGCAAGACTGCAGCCAGTACACAGATCCAGAGAGTGCCAGTGCTGTTACTAAAACTAGTCTCCTAGGCCCCTAACAATATTTTGTTTCTATTGTTTTTGCTTGGAAATACATCACTGTAAAGGTTAATCAAACTAAAATTTACACTTGAGTTAAAAACGGGAAATTCCTTGCCACACCACAGCATAACAGGTGGTGGTGGCTGGATGGCGGATTTTAGTTTGTTTGTTTTCCGGTTGGCTTTTTTTTTTTTTTAATTTGGTTGGTTTCTGGTTTTGTTTTGTTGTGTTTCTATTAGGAGGATAAGAAGCATCTTTTTGTATGTCCATTTTGTGCACATTTTGAGATTTTATTACTGAAGTGTGATATGATCTAAATCCAGGAAGGTATTAGCAATTAATTTGTTTTTTGTGGTTTTTTGAACACAGTGTTTTCTTTGCTTGCAGTCTTCCACATTATTCCTCACTTCCAGCTGCTTGCCCTTCAAATTAAACATATAAATTACATTTACAAAATTATCCAGAAAGCCTGCTTTTACCATTATGAAGTCAAAACTTGGGCATTAGAAGGTGCCTGATCAAAGACTGCCCTTACAACCTTAATTTCTGCCTTAAAGCATTTGCATTGGGCAATTCAGGAATGCATCATGGACATAAAAAATAGGTCAAACTCAAGATGTTATTTGTCTGGATATTTTATTTTTAACTTGTCTCCACATGAAGGGGAAATATTTTAGGTCATGAAATGGAAAAAACAATATTTCTTTTAATTTGTATCCTCACTGGTGTGATAAAGAAGCTAGTTGAATTTGAATATATTCATATGTTTGTAACAGTAAGCATTGTAACTGTTCCTAGAATGAAGGATGCTTGAATAACTCCTAAATTAAGTATTAAAAGCCCAAATGTTTTTACAAGGAAAACATTATACAAGTCCTTTACTATCATCAGTAAACAATGCTAATAGAATGAAAACATTTTTGAGAACATGCCTGCATTTCAGATTCAGCTAACTTTTTATAATTACTTTGGTCATTTTGGAGCTTATATCATTATTGAGAAGAATAACAAAATGTTATGTATTCCCATGTCTTAAAATGTTGCCTTGTGCAATATGTGTGAGAACACTGGGCAATTTCTGAATATAATATCCTTCACACATAATCTTATTATTTTTATTTTGCAAACTTGATAAATAAGCTATGTTGTATTAACTGCATTAATTGGAATATTTCTAAGAAGTACTTTTTGTTTAAGGTCATGAGAGTTTTATACCCGTATTATCAGTACAACATAGCGTCTTTAAATAATTCATACAGAAGAAAGCAGTTAAGGAGTAAGACCCTACCTAAGTTTGGATTTAATACATCCATTCTGTTGTATTGGGGCATGGCAAAATGATTGAAGTGGATGCATTTCAGTTCCCTGCTCTCTTAAACCCTGTATTTCTCTCAATGTGTTTTTCCCTTTCACCTGAGGCATTGCTTTACATTATACACACACTCCCCACTGCAGCTCCTTTCCCCACACACCCCTTTCAGCTGAGTAGAGCTGAAGCAAAGGGAACCTTTTGAAAAGGTGTGTGGACTGTTAAGTGTAAAACCTATTTTAGTTTTCGCAGCAAAAATTTTGTGCAGAGGCAGTTAGTACACAAAACTAACTTTGTGTTCTCTCTTAATACCCTCGGGGGATTAAGTCACTCCCACCTTCGCTGTAAGTGCTCCCTTTCAAAGCATCTGCTGATTTCCAGATGGAGCAGACCCTCATCAGTGCCAATGCCTCTTGGTTAAGGAGGGGAGAGAATGTCCCACTCCATACATCCTCCTGCTAGGCCCATCATAGCACCACCGGCCTTGCTCCTTCCTGACACTCTTGTGTCAAGATGCTTATGCGTAGTTTCTTTGAAAAGGAAAGCTTGGGTTTTAGAGGCAAGACTTTTACACAAATGACAAGGCGAGCTGGAGTACTGACAAAACAAAGAGTTATGGAAAGAGTTGGCTGAGTTTCACCTGGTATTCTTGATCTGAAGCCAGCTGGACTGACTTAAAATCTTATATTAGTGCTATATATTTCAGACAACATTAAATTACTCATTCTTGTCTTTCCTTGCTAAAGAATACCTTTTTTGAAAAAATAGAAAGATATTATATAATCCCTGATTTTATGTTGTGAAGGTTTTCACTCAAACAAAGAACAACGCAAAATATGCTGTTTTGAATGATAGTCTGATGTTTTTTGTTCTACATTGCACTGTACAGTTCAGAGATTTTGAAAAATAAATAAGAATTTTATCTTTCTCTAAATTTTCCACTATACAATACTATACAGTGGTATATACCACAATATCTTTCCCCGTGGCAGGGCAGTTGGAATTAGAGGGTCTTTACGGTCCCTTCCAACCCAAACCAGTCTATGAATCTCTGATTAGAATCCTTTTCTTCATTATATTGGAGAGATTGCAGGCACAGAACATTAAAACACAATGACAAAGCTAAAGCACTCCATTCTTTTTTGACATAAGATACAAGGCTTAGACACCACAAAAATTACAGTGAGATTACTATTGTAAATCATATTTTGAACTAATATTTAGAACAGACTGAAAATGGAGCAAATAACTTAAGCATATAAATAAGCATACAATGATGGACATATCACAGGTGAGCAGACATGCTTGTATGTATGCAGCTATTTGCCCTACACATTCATGCATGTTTTTGAGAAAGTAGTACAGTGATCTCCCGTTACTTGCAGGCTGTTGGGTCTGGTCCTCTTCACGTGAGTCATGGAATCTGCAAAGATAGTGAACCCACTACGCAGGCAAGTACGCCACGTCCGTAGCCACGCCCCTCCCCTAATAAGGTCTGGAGGATGATCCTGAGAGCACAGCTCCTTCTGTAGTGCCTCATCAAAGCGGAGGAAACGCCTTTTGTCAACTTCCCAGCTCCCGGGAGCTGCTTTTCCAAGTGCA
This sequence comes from Pitta sordida, assembly GCA_013390025.1. Taxonomy (NCBI): domain Eukaryota; kingdom Metazoa; phylum Chordata; class Aves; order Passeriformes; family Pittidae; genus Pitta; species Pitta sordida. The sequence continues at coordinate 27,640 of WEKX01024899.1, forward strand.
GAAACCGGCATGGCTGAGACCTGGGAAGCCAGCGCTCGCCCCCCCTGCGGATCTGAGCGAGCGCGAAGCCTTCTGACACTGTGCTTTCCCTGCCATGTCTGTGCTGGATTTTATCAGGGGTTTTATTGGGGTTTCTGGTTGCTGGTGTGTGTCTCTTGTGTTCAAACGCAGCGGAGGCGCACTGAGAAAANAACAGAGCAGTGGTGCTGGAGTGGTGTGGAGGGATCACGAGGGCTGCCTCGTGGGCCACCCTTCCCTTCAGCACCCCAGCCACAAAAGGTGCCGCAGGGGTATCTGCGGGGGCCACTGAGGTGGGGGGGAAGGTGCCTCCTGCTCCTGCATAGACACAGACAATGCCAGCACCCTCCTGCAGCCTGGCAGAGAACAATGCCAACCATGGAAACACCCCGGGGGCCCCTGTTGCCTCCGTAACTGCTCCAGCTACTTCCCATCCATCCTGGTGCGGCGCAGGTGCCTGCTGCCCACCCCTCCCTGGCTCGTGGGATGGGGGAGGGTGTCCCCCTGCTCTCACATACAGACATACACAATGGCCACCCCGTCACCCTGTCTTGTAGCCCGGCGGAGGACAATTCCAGCCATGCAAAAACACACATTTACACTAAACGCATCCCGGCTGCCCCACACTGGCTCCCAGCTGGGACCAGTTTACATNTCCAGGGATGGGGCTGTGGCAATGCTCTTGAGAGTCCTCCGAGCATCCTCCGAGCCCGCCCCGCTCCCCACACAGCACCAGGACCTGCCTCACACACAAACTTGTACAGCTCTGATTGGCATTTTGGGGGGTTGTTTTTATTTCTTTTAAGGTTTTTCAGTCTGCAAACCCAGCTACCTCTTGCGGGCCAGCGCTGGACACGAGGAACAGAGCAGTGGTGCTGGAGTGGTGTGGAGGGATCACGAGGGCTGCCTCGTGGGCCACCCTTCCCTTCAGCACCCCAGCCACAAAAGGTGCCGCAGGGGTATCTGCGGGGGCCACTGAGGTGGGGGGGAAGGTGCCTCCTGCTCCTGCATAGACACAGACAATGCCAGCACCCTCCTGCAGCCTGGCAGAGAACAATGCCAACCATGGAAACACCCCGGGGGCCCCTGTTGCCTCCGTAACTGCTCCAGCTACTTCCCATCCATCCTGGTGCGGCGCAGGTGCCTGCTGCCCACCCCTCCCTGGCTCGTGGGATGGGGGAGGGTGTCCCCCTGCTCTCACATACAGACATACACAATGGCCACCCCGTCACCCTGTCTTGTAGCCCGGCGGAGGACAATTCCAGCCATGCAAAAACACACATTTACACTAAACGCATCCCGGCTGCCCCACACTGGCTCCCAGCTGGGACCAGTTTACATAATCATGAGCAGACTGGGTTTGCGTTAGGTTCTGCGCACGTGCCAGGTCCCACAACTCTCTGGAAAATCAACAACGAGTATGCAGATCCCACAAATTACAGATGGCGACTATGCAGAGGATCACTGTATATCTTCTGTCTTTACAAGAACTTTAGATTGCTGACTCAGTTTGTCCGAATATAAAGTACTTGATAACACTGATTCACATGTGCTTTTTAACTCCTGTTAAGCACACAAGCAAGTTATGTTTCTAAAAATGAAGTCTTCAGAGGCAATTGATTGCTCCTGAAAGGAGATTGTAGCCAGGTGGGGGTCGATCTTTTCTCCCAGGCGACAAGTGAAGAAATGAGAGGACAGAATCAAGCTGCACCTGGGGACGTTTAGGCTGGATGTTAAGAAGAAAATCTTCATAGAAAGAGTGATTTGCCATTGGAATGGGCTGCCCAAGGAGGTGATAGAATCCTTGTCCCTGGAAGTGTTTAAAAAGAGACTGGATGTGGCACTTAGTGCCATGGTTTAGTAGATGAAATGGTGTAAGGTAATAGGTTGGACTTGATTAGCTCAAAGGTCTTTTCCAACCTATTTAATTCTGTGATTCTGTAATAATAGTGATTTTTGCTACTATGTCCTTAGAGATATGTAATAAATACATCAGAAAACCAAGCTCTGAATAACGCATTCTCTTAGCAAACCCAATGCTTTTTATAATTCCAGGCAAAATATGAGACCTCCTCAGTGGAACATAGTATTTGCAGGGATAGTGCTGCACTCATTGGGGAAAAGAAGAAAATGTGCTGAAAAATGACAGAGAGAATAGAATCCAAATATACTCAACTGGCAAGTTACAAGAATGGGAATTTCAGCACAGAAATGAGGTGAAGTTGTCCATTTCCCTAACTTTACACAAGATCTTTCAAACTTATATGCTGCACACACATAGAGTCTCCTAATTTTAACCTTATTTCCACTGCAGAAACTTGCTATCTTTCATGTATAAAGCTAATTTAATCCAAACAAAAAGTGTTCCATTGTAGTGATTGCCTTTCTGCAGCTTTCCCCCCCGCCACTAAACACATACTCAAGCCATAGACTGACTATGTAGTATTTTACAGGTTCACACAGGTTCACAGGTTATTTCAAGTCAGAAGGAACCCACAAGGATCATCTAGGCCAACTCCCAAGCAATCAACCATCCAGGGATCAAACCCACAACCCTGGAGCCTTAGGATACCACGCTCCCTCCATCTGAGCCTCCCATCGTCTAGGCCATGTCACTGAGTTCCTCATCCAGTCTTTTCTTAAACACCTCCAGGGACGACCACTCCACCACTTCCCTGGGTAGACCATACCACTGAGGGATCACTTTCTCTGTGAAAAACCTCTTCCTAACATCCAGTCTAAACAAGTCCTGGCTCAGCTTAAGGCCATGTCCTCTTGTTTTGGTGCTGGCCACCTGAGAGAAGAGATTCACACCCACCTGACTGCAACTTCCCTTCAGATAGTTGTAAACAGCAATGAAGTCACCTCTGAGTCTCCTCTTCTCCAGGATGAACAATCCCAGCTCCTGCATTTGCTCCTCATAGGGCTTGTTCTCCTGTCCTTTCACCATCCTTGTCACCCTTCTTTGGACCCTCTCAAGCAGTTCACCATCCTTCTTAAACTGGGGAGCTCAGAACTGCACACAGTACTCAAGAAGTGGTCTGACCAGTACTGAGTATAGGGGAAAAATAACTTCCCTAGTCCTACTGGACACACTGTTTCTGATACAGGCCAGGATGCCACTGGCCCTCTTAGCCACCTGGGCACACTGTTGGCTCATATTAAGTTTTCTGTCAATCACCCCTGATGCACCAAAACCTTGAGTTCTTCCTGTGTATTACCCAGGCTGCATGCATTAGTATTTAGTATTTTAGCTCATGTGGTTTTGATTCTAGTTTTCCATATTTCATGTCAGCTGAGTAAACCGTCTAGCAGAGATATTGTTTCAACGAAATTTAGCAACTCACTATTGATGAAATGGAAAATCACTCAAAAATGCTGGGGCAAAACAATATGAGTAATCATTTTTACACATCTATGTTAATCCAGCAGAGATGGTAGGTAGTAGTTTCTCCTGAAGTGGTTGCTCTTGAAAGAGAACAACTCTGTTTTAAACAATGTCAGTCACGGTCACGTTCTAGCTCATATATTATCATGGGTAGCTATTAATGGAAAATATAGACTTCTCAGGCTGCCATTATTGCATTAACATTATTCAAAATCTTCTGCAATATTAATGCAAATTATTGGTGGCACTAATTCAAAAGCAAACAGAAACAAACCCAAATGTATAATTAACTAGCCTGAAGTGGTGCATCGTGTCCAATGTAGAAGATAATTATACTTACAATACAACTTCATAAAGTATATATGAGGTGTGATATCCAGCTTTCTATTTCTGGAGTTACACTTGATTACACTAGCCAGCCTGATGGCCCCCAACTCCCAGTTATGTTTCTTGACTTAACATCATATAAGGATTATGACTATGAAAATTTGCCAAAATCAAATTCCATAAAAACACAGAGCACTGTATGAATCTAATCTCTGTTCACTGGGTGTAAAAAAGTATATTTAAACATAATGAATTAATCATGTTCTTTCGAGCATAACAGTATCCAGTTACTCTCCAGCTTCTTTCTTCATATTTTGTAAAGAAGCATTGTAATTATTCTAAAATGCACATTTTATGACTATACTTTTGTGATTATGACTTGAAAAGTAAGCAAAAAAGCATATTTCTACATTTCTTGGATCCCATTTCTGTTTCCTACGATGGGAAAGCCCTCTGCTTTGTGGTGAATGTTATGAAAGTAATCAGAACACTACTTATTACTCTGGAAAAATACTGTAATCAAATAGAACTGTGATAAAAAAGAATGTGAGTGATGGATGACACTGCATTTTTATATTATTGGAAAACTAACCCAGATCCAAAATTTTTTTCAAAATCAATAAGAAAATATTTCTTTGAACTTATTTTTGCATTTCCATTATACTATAAAACAAAGAGCGAAACAAAGAAAAATACAGACTCTAGTAATCAGAAATTAAATCAGCATCAGCAACATTAAGAAACTTAGCTTTGATATGTGTCTGTTGGCATGTGTTTTACAAATACACCAATATGTGACTCTGTGTTTGATGTTGTATTTTATGCTGACATATTTTATATGTCTGGTTTATAGGTTGATGGAAAGGGAACTGTTTTGTTTTTAGATTTGCAGTTATGGTTTAGGGGGTTTTCTGCTGCTCTGGTAGCGAGGGGGTTAACAACTCAGTTCTTGCCTGGACTCTCTCTGTGCTGCCAGGGCCTTCAAGGTTATAGAGTAGAGATAAACGCGTCTCTGCAAATAACATACTTGGGAGAGAAGAAAAAAAGTTCAGTAGTAAGATGTAGCGTGCCAGCTCAGAACCTGCGTCGGGAGGCTGAGAGATTTGAAGGCCCCCAGGCCCACGAGAGAAGGGGTAGAGATGTTCTTCCAGGCATCCCGCTGCTGCTTGTGAATTGGACTGACCATGGTGAAAACCTATGGACCAAAGAGAGAGAACCAGGACCGCAGAATCCGTCTAAGCATTAAGACTGAAGATGGAGAGGTAAAAACTGGACAACACTGCTGATGTGTTGGAGCCCAGAGACAGAAACTTGGAGCTAGCTGAGAGCTCCGCAGAAATCCCTGGACAGACTTTTTTTGGGCATTGTTATAGTATTTGTGTACTTTTGGGATGGGCTCATTATGAAGCAGAAAAGCCAGTACTTAAAAGCTGCAATCCTGGCTGTGACTTCTGGACAACAGAGAATTTTTCAGAAGAACTGTCGTCCTCAGGTCGAGATCTCACTTGGGAGTGGTCATGAAAGACCTTTCCCTCTCGTGAGAGAGAGAGAGAACTTTATGGAAGGGCAGAGAGATGGTTCCTACCCTGGATCTGGTCAGAAATACCAACCTGCCTGGTTTACCCCTACCCTATGTTCCCCCTTTTTCTCCTGGTGGAAAAGGGAATATTACATCTATTGTAAGAGAAGGAGGGGTGGGGGGAGAAAGGTTGCCTTCTAAATGATGCTTCCCTTGCAGTTCTGAGCTTGTTAGTTAGAAAATAAACCCTTTATGTTCTTTATTTATAGTTTTGCCTTGCTTCTTTTGCCTGTGACCAGTTTTATTTTATTTTCCAGTTTTATTTTCCAGTTTGTTTTTTTTTAGTTTTCTCCTTCAGGAGAAGTTGGGGTGGGCCTCTGGCATCCAGCCAGGGTCAAACCACGACATTTACAAATACACCAATATGTGACTCTGTGTTTGATGTTGTATTTTATGCTGACATATTTTATATGTCTGGTTTATAGGTTGATGGAAAGGGAACTGTTTTGTTTTTAGCTTTGCAGTTAAATTTAATTTTTGCAGTTAAATCAGAAGGAAGGTTTACTCTTCAGCCAATACATTCTGGTCTTTCTGATTTTGTTTAAGCAATTTTCAGTCTTTTATATTTTTCCAACTAAATATTCAGAGTAAATTAAGAGAGAATAATTGATGCTAATGGTAACTCACATCTATTGAAATCCAACGAATTAATAGTGACCTCATGCCAAAACAGTTCAAGAGTATCTGGGCTGAACTACGAAGAACATTTTCAGCAGGACAAGGGAGATCCTTCCACTCTGTTCAATCCTAGTGAGGTACAGCTGGATTCAGTGCTGAGTGCAGTCTTGCAGATACTTCACATGAGAGACATTGACATACTGACCCATGTCCAGTGAAGATGATTAAGAGTTTGGAGCATTTTTCATATGTGGAGAGGCTGAGAAATTCAAAACTGTTTAGCCTGGTAAAGAGAAGACTGGGAAGGGATCTATCTGATGAGTGAATAAGAAGACAAACCCAGCCAATGTCATCCGGTGATAGTTTTTAACACTTCTTGTAATACGATTTTTAAAGAGGACACAAATGACATTATAGTCAGATTCAGTGTACCACCTAGGGCACTTTGCTTAAACTATTCTCTCCATCTATGATGTCCTTGGCTCAATTTTTTCACCGTTTTCCAGTCTTAAGGTGTGAAGGAGAAAAAGAATAAGTACAAGGACAGAACAAAATGAAAATTATCATAGATTAATTACTTGGATAGAACTTTGGAGGTCTCTACACCAACTTTCTGTTGAAGGAAGGGCAGCTGTGAGATCAGACCAAGCTCCCTGGGGCTTGATTCTGTCAGGTTATGGAAATACTGAAGAGTAGAGAATGGGCAACCTGCTAACATCTTTGACTGTCCTCATGGGAAAAAATCTTTTCTCTGAAGAGATCATTTAGTACATTTCAAACCTGAAAGCAAGGAATTTTTTACAAATGGAAAGCAAACCTTCTGTTTTACACTGTAATCAAAATGGTGCAAAGGGAATGGGGGAAAATGAACAGTTTCTCCTCCAGTCTACCAACGAAAACATAGAATCCAGAAAATGCCTACCACCTATATGAAGTCTATTATTAGCACTCTACCCCACAATGCCTGAAGATAGAGCAATAATAGTACTGAGCAGCTCCCTGAAATTAATGGAACTCTCCTCATGATTGCAGTGGACTTGGAGTCAGGCCTAAAACAGACATGAGAACTGAAACTTAAAAGACACTGCACTCTCTAATTTCTAGGTGAGAAATATAAATGCTTGTCCTAAGTGGTTATCATGTTACCCTAGTAAATGAAGAGTTTTAAGAATATACGTTGCACTGTCAATTCAGTCTTTTTAGATAAGATATCTGTTCATTAATATGATTGTGACATTAATAAATGAAAAGCCAACCTACTAAAAGAATACAATACAATTCTCTTATTAATTGTATCTTAATCAATTTCCTTATTATTCATGTGTGGGAGTGTGTGGGGATATGGTAGTGGTAAAGATTCTCCACTGAGTGCTTCAAGTTCAGTTAACACATTACATAAAATTTCCTATATTCATTTTTCTTATGGAAGAAATGTGCTGCTCTACAAAAATCATTAAAAAATCCTTATATAAGAAGACCAGTTTAGCTAGTTACTTAACCTTGTAATTTTGGCCATGAGATTTAACTTGAAGACGACCAAGTTATTGTTCATCTGTGGGTTTTAACTGGCAGAAACAAAAATGTTTCTGCATTTTACTTTAGCTTTATATTACTCTTCTGAGCTCTGTGGGTTTATTTATATATCTATGTATTTACAAGTAATATAAACACATGCATGTACTCTGATTTGCACTGTGAAGAGAGTTTTTACATTGGTGTTAGGTTTAAATTTGGTATTTTCTGAATGAAGAAATATATAACAAGTTCATCTGGACAGATTAATTAAGGAAAAGAAAAAAGATTGAGTCAGACCTCATCTCGAGTACTGTGTCCAGTTCCGGTCTCCCCAGTTTAAGAAAGATGTTGAACTGCTTGAGGGGATCCAGAGAAGTGCGACAAGGATGATGAAAGGACTGGAGAACAAGCCCTCTGTGGCAACTGGGACTGTTCATCCTGGAGAACAGGGGGCTCTGAGGTGACTTCATTGCTGTTTACAACTACCTGAAGGGAAGTTGCAGTCAGGTGGGTGTGAATATCTTCTCTCAGGCGGCCAGCACCAGAACAAGAGGATATGGCCTTAGGCTATGCCAGGGTTTGTTTAGACTGGATGTTAGGAAGAGATTTTTCACAGAGAGAGTGATCCCTCATTGGAATGGTCTCCCCAGGGAGGTGGTGGAGTGGCCATCCCTGGAGGTGTTTAAGAGAAGACTTGATGAGAAACTCAGTGACATGACCTAGACAATGAGAGGCTCAGAATGAGGGAGCGGCGCTCCCATGGTTTCGGGGTTATGGGTTCAATCCCTGGGTGGGCGCTTGCTTGGGAGTTGGCCTAGATGGTCCTTGTGTGTCCCTTCCAACTCAGAATAACCTGTGTACCTGTGAGTTTTCTCATTATCAAGAGTTGCCTGAGAATTTTTGTACAGTGAATGACTAAATGTAGGAATGTTTTATCATAGCCTGAAACTTAGTGGAATCTGCCCAGTGCTTATGGCTTCTGAGAAACTGGCAACATATTTAGATATCTCAGTAGAAACAGAAAAATCTACATTTTTCATTCTAGGTTTTTAGTAATCTTTCTCAAGTTAGCAGTTTACATGAGAGATTCACTTCTGCCAAACACAAACAATTTTCCAACTCCTCTCACTTCTGTTGGAGGCCAAAGGGAATCAAGGAAAGTTGAGATATGGTGCATTCAACAAAGAATGTTTCTTCCTCTGCAATCTGAAGCATGATTCCATCATGAATACTTCTGTAAAGAGGCAAAAAATCAAATATGGAACTTCAGAGCTGATGGTGGAAAGAATGAGGTGAGAGATTCAATGTGGAGAGAAGAGCTCGTGTGTTTGAACAGAAAGCTATAGGATATAGACAGGTATATACCAACCATATTGAATTTCATGGAACCCAAGTAATCCCATACAGGGTCAAGGCAGAAAAAGTGTGAAACTGGGTGCATAAACCCTATTTTAAATGAATCAATAGTTAATCTGCTCTACTGAAGAAGGGACCTACCTTGTGCAGTGAGAAAAGTATCACAGCATCACATGAGAATCAAAACCCATAATGCACTCTCCAGCTTCTGGTATGTGAGAAATAGAAATTATTTTCTTAGATGTTTAAAATGACTAAGCCTATTAAATAAAGAGTTAAATTAAGAATGGAAGTTATAAGAGATGAGGCAATGTGATTTAGGGTGCTCTATGTGTGACGTGACAGGATTCAATTGTGATACCATTGACAAGATGTAAGACATAATTACGGGTGGATGTTTTGTTTTTTTCTTTGTTGTGCTGTTCAGCAGCACTGAAGTGCAGCTCTGTATATCAGATAACAGGTTTGTAGAAAAATGAAACAACGAACGAGTACGACCAGAGCGGGTATTAAAAAGACGATGGCTAGCTGAGTGAGAAATATTAATGCTAATTCAAATAGGATGCTTTTGTGGTACCAAACCCAAGAAAAATACAGAAGTGGAGATATTTTCTGCAAAAGCAGAGGAGTAAATTTCACAAAAGTTTAGCAATATAAAATACTTTCCAGAACTATTGATATTCTGTCCCTCCACAGGCAATCCTTCCACAAAAGGCTATTTGGAAATCTCTTTTAAATATTTTTGTGCTACTACTGATTTCATTTTATCAGAAAACAATGCACTAACTGAAGATTTTTAAAGTTATGCAAGAGACCTAAGAGAATTTTTTAAAGACTTTCTTAAACTTAGTCTGGCAGATGTAACACTGGATGATGACGGCTGCTGTAAACTACCAGAATTTATAGGAAAGTCATGTTTTTTTTGTGCTGACATTTCATGACAAATAGAGGAGAGGCGCTGAGAATTTAAACTTCTATGTAATAAGATTGAATTTGTTTAGAAACAGTGAACTTCAAACTAACAGGTTTTTTCAGTGACGGAATGTTTTCTGCAACAAAACCACCGGAACAGATTTGTAAAATGCTACTTACACTTGCATATGACTTGCATGACACAGTTAATTCAGTTAGAAGCAGTTAATGATTTAAGTTGGAAAAGACCTTTAAGATCATCGAGTCCAACTGTAAGCCTAACACCTTCAAGTCCACCACTAAATCATGTCCCTAACCGCCACATCTACATGTCTTTAAATACCTCCAGGGGTGATAATACACTTATGTCCTGGATCAATTAAGATGAAGTATTAATTAAATTTAGAAATACTTGAATAATATATATATATATGGAGAGAAATAAGAACTTATTATAACATATATGTATATATATGTTTGAACACAACAATAATAGTATTAAAAAGAACCCCAGTGGAAGAATGACGACTGTGGACGAGTGGGAAAATAAACAAGCGCGAGGGGGGGTGCCTAGTTCAAAGGAAAACCCGGGGTTTCTCCAGGATTCCAGGGGCAGGAGAACAGGGTTCAGGGTAGGCAAACCAGTGGAGTAACAGCCAGTGATCCTTTCCTGAAATGTCCAAGGGGCTGCAGGGAGATCCAGTGGTCAGCAGGGGAAAAGCTATGCTGAGATGAGAAGTCAAAGGTCCAAGTGGTCCTGGGTAAAACGGCAGCGGTAGAGATCAGAGGTGAAAACGAGGCGTCCTCAGTCCAGAAGGTCCACAAACCTCTCTTCCTGAGTCCCAGAAGTGGTAGTTATAGGGCCTCAGGCCCCTCCCATTTCACATGCCTTGTGGGCATGTCTTCATGTGCCATTAGCAGTCACTCAGCCTACCCCAGCCCTCAGGCCCCTCCCCTAGTCACATGCCTTGCCAGGAAGGGAAGATAAGAAAAAAATTCCTCCACTGGTTGTCCAGTAGAAAGGGAGAAAACCCCTTCCCTGGCCACATGCCTTGCTGGGAAGGGTAGATAAGACAGAGGATCCTCCACTGTTTGTCAGGTGAAAAGGAGAAAGCTCCTCCCCTGGCCTCATTCCTTTCAGGGGAGGGAAGGGGAGATAAGAAGAGAAACCTATTGTCTGGTCCAGTAAAAGGAGAAAAGATTTACAATAGAACAAAAGGATTCTCCCCATAACAACTCAGCTGAGTAAAAATACAGCATATTAAGGAGAAAGACAAGAATCTGACAAAAATACCTCCTTTCTCCATAAAAGAAAGATGAGAAGAGGAACCACCCCCCCCCCCCCCCAAACATGTAGAAGTGAATTCTCTTGAATCCAAGAGCTACTTTGGGCCTGATTCTCTGAAATATCTAGCATTAAGCAAAGACAACATTCAAGTAAGCAAGATGTTATTTTGCATTATCAGCATATTCAGTTTCGTATTCTGGGGTTACAGGTATCCTGGGTATACAAGACTACAAATCTATAAATTATAACTGTGGAGCCCTTGGAAATCCACTCTAGTTGTCAGGTCTCAGTATAGAAAAAAAAAATATTTGTAGAACTGGATGATATTTTTACTGGACGGCTTAATCAGTGCAACCATCTTCCCTCTCCTGAATTGTTAATGCAGTAAACATATATATCTCCAAGAAGAAGACCTTGAATACAGAGGCTACTGTCTTCCTACAACTAAGGACAACATCCAGGAAAAAGTCCTGTTATACAGTCATGCCTTGGTGCATTGCGACTTCTCCATTGCGACCTCACTGGTTCACGAGAAATTTTCACCGTGAACCTGCCTCAGTGATTTGTGGAGCTTCCCGGTCGATGCATGCACAGTACCTCTGCTTAGTCGAGGGGCAGCGCCAGCACTCCCTGTGGGGTGGGACTGGCCCGGCCCCATGGGGAGGGTGCGCGGTACCTCCTGCTTGCCGTGGCGTTTATACTCCTGTGGCGCTGTACCATGGTCCCTGCCGCACTCCTGTGTGGGTCTCTAAAGGTGCCACGGGACTTAAAAATGCCATGTAACCTCTGTAACACTCGTAAGGGAGTGATCTGTGGCTGTTACCAGCAAGGGAGAGGCGCCGTCCATCCACCCTGTGGGGTCACGCCAGTCTCACCCCACACGGAGCACTGGTGCCACCACCCCTTGGCGAAGCAGAGGCACTGCAATCAGGAAGTCGATCTGGTAGCTCAGGTAGCGAGTCACTGAGGCAGATTCATGGGAAAAAATTCTGCGGGTCAATGAAGTTGCGAATATGACAGCATGATGTACTGGGGTACGACTGTATTCACCATCTGAAGACTGATTTTTAACTATATGTACATGCACTTGACTTTTGCCTCTAATAACAAGCTGAGCTTTTGTCAGCTATACCTCTTCATTTGTGTAGACTGCTTGTGAAGATTCCATTCAATACCAAGGCAAACTCTAGTGAATGTTCACTACTTTATAGTAAATCCAGTACTAAACCTTACAGTAGACAATGGCTAAGGATACACTTTCACCTCATATGATATTAATATGAGTTTAGCATTTCAAGATTCAAGAGTGATCAGAAAAAATTGTGTAGTAACTTTGTACTTTATTCTGTTTTATTTATTTATTTGTCCTCCAAACTTAGTTTTAAAACATAGATATCTAAATCATAATCTGATACATGGTTTCATGGTTACTTTAGTTTTCCCAGAATTAATGGTTCTAACAAGTTGCTCTTCTCTCATCTACTTGCCCAGACTGCCTTTCAGCTTTCTTTGTGATCGC
>WEKX01024919.1:3845-28119 GCA_013390025.1 Pitta sordida
ATCATCAATAAAGATATTGAACAGGACAGGTCCCAACACTGAGCCCTGAGGCACCCCACTAGTGACCGGCCTCCAACTGGACACAGCACCATTAACCACCACTCTCTGAGCTCTGTTATCCAACCAACTCCTGATCCAGTCCACTGTAAACCCATCCAAGTCACAAGCCGCCAGCTTCACCAGGAGTTTGTTATGGGGGACAGTGTCAAAGGCTTTACTAAAATCCAGGTACAACACATCATCAGCTCTTCCCTCATCAACCAGGCGGGTCACCTGATCATAGAAGGAAATTAGATTGGTCAGGCAGGACCTTCCTTTCCTGAAGCCATGCTGACTAGGTCTGATCTCCTTACCCTGCCGGAGGTGCAACATCATTTTTCCCTGTATGGGCATTCACTTGGGAGTTGGACTCGATGATCCTTGCGGGTCCCTTTCAACTTGGAATATTCTGTGATTCTGTGATCTCATCATAACATCATACTGAGTTATGTTAATAAAAGCAATTGTTCTCTATGCAGATATGTGTCCTGGTTTCAGCTAGGATAAAGTTAATTTTCTTCCAAATAGCTGGTACATTGCTGTGTTTTAGGCTGAGGATGAGGATGAGATGTGTAGGATGAGAATAATGTGTAGGATGATAATAATGTTGATAACACACTGACTTTTTGTTTGTTTCTAAGTAGTGTTTACACTAAATCAAGAACTTTTCTGTTTCTCACCCCATCCTACCAGCAAGCCAGCTGGATAAGTGCAAAAATTTGCCAGGAGAAACAGTTAGGACAGCTAATCCCAACTAACCAAAAGGATATTCCATACTATATGGTATCATGTTCAGCACATAAACTGGAAGGAAAAGGTGGTTGAGGGCAGCGGTTCAGGAACTGGCTCGGCATCAGTTGGTAAGTGGTGAGCAATTTAACTGTGCATCACTTTGTATATTCTAATTCTATATTATTATTTGTTCCTTTCTTTTTTTTTTAACCCATTAAATTGTCATTATCTCAACATATTCTTTTTTTTTCTGATTCTCTCGCTCAGCCTCACTCGTGGGAGGTTCAGTGAGAGAACGACTTTGTGGTGTTTAGCTACCTGCCAAGTTCAACCACAGCAGTACTTGAAAAAAGAAGGGTAAATTTCTGCAGAGCGATCTACTATGATGATTGAAGTTTGAAGCAATCATTCACAAAAAGACAGTCACTGTAGTTAAGTTCTCTTGAACTTCGTTTTGCTTAGTCTGTACATTCAAAACCAGCTCAAAATCAAAGCTACAGAAAATGATTTCTGCAAAAATTATATATAAAACACCTTAATTTTTATAAATTTATATATGTATTAGGTGTGATTTTTGTTTGGTTGGAAATCATAGAAATTAGGCAGAACTTTTCCAAATGCCTGTACATTTTCGGTCATGATTTCTACTTTGTAGTGAAGAATACTTAACAACAAGAATAAATTAGTAATGATTGCATGGCATTCTGAAAGCTTTGAGATCTAAAATTGGCTATTTCCACCTGAGGACACAAATGAGCAAGGAACAATGCCAGTAAAGAAATGTGTGTTGCAGCTGTACAGAAATAGATACATTAAAATGTTTTGTAAGCATAAACTGTGGAGGCATGCAGTTTATCCTCTGCATTGTTCTCTAGCAGAGAAGTTTATCTTCAGGAGGGAGATCTGAAGAATGCATTTACTTGCCCATGTCAGACACTTCATAGAACATTGCAAAGGATTACTGGTGAGGTCCCAAAAGATTGGAAGTTGGCCAATGTGATACCTATCCATAAAAAGGGTAGGAAAGAGGAGCCAGGAAATTACAGACCTGTCAGCCTGACCTCGGTGCCAGGCAAAATTATGGAACAAATCATCTTAAGGAAAATGATGTTGCACCTCCAGGAGGGTAAGGAGATCCGACCTAGTCAGCATGGCTTCAGGAAAGGNTGACATTAGGCGGAACTTTTTCACAGAGAGGGTGATCTCTCAGTGGAATGGGCTGCCCAGGGAGGTGGTGGAGTCGCCGTCCCTGGAGGTTTTTAAGAAAAGGTTGGATGAAGTTCTTGGTGACATGACCTAGATATTAGGGTAGGATGAGGTGTTGGTAGTAGGATGGCAACAGGTCAGGTTAGGTAACAGGTTAGATTAGATTAGGTAACGGGTGATAGGTTGGACTTGATGATCTCTATGGTCTTTTCCAACCTTACTGATTCTGTGATTCTGTGAGTCCTGAGATACCATTCAGCAGACCAACTTTACTGGAAAAGATGGTTTCAAACCTCTTCTGATAATGTCATCTGAGGAGCAGAACTTCCTTGGCTTAGGAACAAAAAGCAAACAAAAACCCCAAATGCACACAAGTTACAAGTTACGTTTAGCTACAATAAATGCAAAAACTACTAACAAATGTTTCATCATTAATGATGCATTGAGCTTTTAGTAATGGAACAAAAACTATAGTCATCTACTGAAAACCACTTCCCATATGAAGCTAATTGAGAATCATTTTGAAGAGTCCAAGGTGAGAAATCATGGAAAATAATAGGGCAAGAATGTTAAAAATATTTTCCTGATGGATTTTGTTTTTGAAGACAGTCTTTTTCACAAGAATAGGATATGTCCAACTCCAAAATAAAGCTTGTTGTGTTACCAAGTTCCAGTAATTTTCCCGTTTACTTTTCGCGTGATCTCCTCCCACCTTAATCAGGTGCTGCTCTCTGCAGCACGAAGATTGCTCTTTTGCTCTTCATGTCCTCTTTTAATATGGTCAGTTTTAACATTCCAAATCTCTCTTCCTTTATAATTTATTTAGATATGGTCAATAGCCAAATACTCTCTGAATGAATAAAAATAAAATATTTTTGTATATCTGGTACATGTTTGTTTAGATACGCTTTTACTTGATTAACCATGACTGAGGCTAGGTTGGAATTTTTTTTGTAAATTTGCCCCAAAAATATTATTAAGGACTACAGACTATAAAGCAGACCACCTGCTTAAGGAAGGCATTTGAGTACTTCTACTTCATAATTCATCTTGTGGGGATGACAAACAAATGATAGTTGACTTTTGTTTATTGCTCTATAAACACAATTAAATTACTATCTAAGTGTTATGCAAGAAATAATAAGGTCAACTGAGTGTGGAACACATAGAAAATCCTGCTTATTCTTCACTAACTGCTCATTGCATTGCCACGGATTTAATAGACTCTTTACACTTCAAAGCACAAGGGAGATGAACATTTTGGGAACAGTAGCTGTTTTCATTATTTTTAGTTATTTTTATTTTTTAATTCCAGAAACTTGAAGCTATGGTGGTA
This sequence comes from Pitta sordida, assembly GCA_013390025.1. Taxonomy (NCBI): domain Eukaryota; kingdom Metazoa; phylum Chordata; class Aves; order Passeriformes; family Pittidae; genus Pitta; species Pitta sordida. Next base: position 7,159 of record WEKX01024919.1, read on the forward strand.
GAGATTCTGATCAGAATAAGAGGTCAGCATGTGGTAGTTTTTCCATATAGACTTCTCTGGCTTATTGTAAGAAAAAAAAAATAAAATAGCTGTGTACATCATAATGAACGTATCACTAGGTAAAAACTACTTAAACTAAATATTCATTAAATTTAAGTGCATAAGATGGCTGCAACTATAAGGTAAAGATAAGTTCAATCCATTTAGGCATCCTTAAAGCAAATCCTTGTGCTTGCTCAGGGGATTTAATATTGTAAATTTAGACTACCTCCAAAACAAAGGAATTTTCCATATTTCTCACAGCATTGTACGAGTCCATCTACAAAAAAATCAAACTTTTTTCCACAGGCCAAAATGAATATCCTACCTGTTCATGCCTCAACTCAATTCACAACGAGATGATTATAGAATGTTATAAAAAAGAGCTAAAATTACATGCACAAACTTGACGTATATGTGCTTTGAAATAGAAACATTATAATAGTGGGTGTTTGTGGAAGTAAAATTGCTGCTTTGGTCTGCTGAGCAGATAAGAGGATTTGCTAGTCCCTACCCTACCTGCCTATTCACTCTCTTAATATTAGAAAGTACTTTTACCTGAGTCCTCTGGGACAATGCATTGGCCAAGGAGCCAAAGGAGTATCATGTTCTGCAGGATGTACACCCAGTCTTTCCACACCTCACTCACTTATCTGCCACCTCTTCTACTGAAAGTTATCCTTAGCTGTCTCACAGACACCTGTGTCTGGCTGGAAAATATCTGGCTTAGAAACCAAGGACTATGTATGCAATGTCTACTGTGAAGCCAAATACCAGGGGGAAAAAGTGACAGCATGATAAATGCGTTAAACAGCATATCTTCAAACTCTTCATAGTGCTGAAATGCAGTAAAGATTCTACCGAAGTAGAGAAAAATAAGGTTTTTCTCCCTTTCATCTTTTGATTAAGAATTTATTCAACAGACTGCATGCACCACATTTTGGGAAGCCCCTACCTCTTCTCAAGGCTTAAAACATCAGTACCTTAAAGTAATTCTATGAAATTAAACTAGCTGAACTAATCATCAGAGTTGTGTTTTATTAAAAACCATCAGGTATTAACCAGTTGGATTTGCTTAACTGGTGAATCTCATGAACAACAAGCATGTAGGAACAATTTAATCTACTGATTTTTTCTATGTTAGGGATTTAGCTATAAAGACCATTTTAGCTATTTATTTATTTATGTACAGCATGCAGATAACCTGCATGCTGCTGGTACAGCCTATATTGTAAGAGTGCACTTTCTAACGAGTTACGGTTTTATTTCTTTTAAAACTCATGCCTTTTAATATTTATGAGGAAATAACCACATTAAGAGCTTATTAAAAAAAGTCAGTATTATGTGTTCCTAGTGTGATTAGTTCTATAAACAATTGAAATAGACCATATTGGAAAGGGTACGTTTTGTTTGTTTGTTTGTTTGCAATGGCCTGGTATGGCCTGAGGACTGAACTTGGAGCCATTCAGATAAGATGATTCAGGGAAATATCAATAAATGTCTACAGTAAATTTAAAGGGCTGCTAATCTAATTGTATGCTTTTTCTGTACAGTTTGAATCCATTATATAAGATAAAGTGCAGCTGGGAACAGGGCTGCGAATGTAATTCCCTTTTAGCTCTTTTAAAACTTAATAGTTTTATTTGTTGGCTCACCATTTAACATCGATTTCATTTAACATGAATTTACAAAGGGAAGTAGCGGCTTGGTTGGTTTAATTTGGTTTCGTACTCTATAGAAAAAGTGTGTAATTCTCTCATTCTTTAAAAATGTGAAGGGACGGACTGGTACTATACAGACACTCTGGGAATATGAGAAAAACCACAGAATTATGGAAAGGTTTTAGTGGATTTAGCAGTAGGCCTGAAAGCACAAGAAATATCCTGCTTGAAGAATTAAATAAAGGGTAAATAAGGCAGCCTAAATGTGTGTCTTGTTTTCATAGCACCTAATTGAAATGAGAAAGGAGACAGAATAATGAAAAGATGAGAATGAAAATTAGAACTTTAAAACCATATATTTCAACAGGTCCAATGGCATTCTTGGATGTAGGTGTTGATAAGCATTGTCTACTCAGACTTGAAAACCTTGAGAGCTTAAACTAGATTAAATTTATCAGTATAAAGTGTAAGGTCCTGCGAGTTATGCAATCCATGAAGATACCGAACCAATGAAACCCATGACTATTCAACTATTTCCCCACTCCCACCCCTCCTCCTTGTCCATAGCCACACACCTTCCACTAATGATGTCTGGAGGGCAGTCCTGGGAGCCCTGGCTTACACTGTATCACTTCATTAAAGCAGAGGAAGTGACTTTTTGTGCCTCCCGGCCAAGAAATCTGGAGTCTGGGATGTTATGCTCACACATACGGTCACAAAACTCTGCTGAAAATCCATGACAAATTGAATACATGAATATGCGAACCGTGAATATGCGGGGTTTCTCTGTATCAAAGTCAAACTGAGTGACAATATCTGCTGTACATAATATGAAAGAGAAAAGATTTGCTTAAACGTCATAAGGAGGGTAAGTAAAATCAGGTGGAATTTGGTTACACATAAACTTACACCGGAAATGAAAATAGGAGAATAATTTTCTTGTATGGATACTTGTTGAGTTAGAGCTATGCAAGGTCCTTACCTTTTTTTCACTTTCCTATTCTACTATTAAAAAGTCTTTTGCAAGAGAGTAGCATCTGTATCTAGTTCTGTCAAGCTGTAGTAGCAACACATATGAATACAGATTACTAATATCAAAATTTGACAGAAATCTCCTTAAATAGCTGATTATATTGGCAGTGAAAGAAACTAGCTTTTTCAGAGCCTGATAAACTCTGCTTTTCTTGACTCTACCCCAGGCAAAACCAGAACAATGTCTTCCACAAATTTTTTATGTGTATGCATACATAATATATGTCATTTATAACATACTTTATGTAAAGCATATACTTCAGAATCATATATGTAATGTTTAAACATATTTAATAATTTTCGGCACTATATATTGCCTATAGTACAAATACTAAATACATCTAATTATATATAAAATACATATTATATAATATTTTAGTACACATGTGTATATATATAGTATAGACATATATATAAATACCTCAATAGACATGTATATTTTACAATACCTTGGTATTTCCTAAATTTATGTTCCTCAAATAAGGTTGTCTTGTTCAGTAGTAGCAACCTGTGAGCAATAGTGCCAGCCTTGTCACTGACAAATTTGATTTGAAGTCAGGAGTGTTTTACAAATCTAACTGCAAATAAGTGATTAGCTGGACAACAAGGATCAGTAATTTTTAAGACCTGACTTAATTTTAGTCTCACCTGCAGTTACGGTTTCTGAAGACTCTGTGTGCCCAGACCTTTTGCTAGCTCTATGGGAATAAAGTTATGAAACAGGCCAATAAGAGAGTGTCCTCTCCTTTCTTTACTTAATAATTATTTGTTTAATTGACAAATAACTGATTGCTGTCCTGAATTTCAGTGAAACCTGCCTTTATTGACTGTAGTGCAAGGTGATCAGTGTGAATATAATTTAATTATAATAATTTTTCTTTTTTTGTAGTTTTTAGAAACGAAATTAATAGCAAAGCATTAAATCAGAAACACTGTGAATAATGTCAGGATTTTGTATGCGTTGTTACATATTATGTGCATAATATTGTGCTATTGAACTGTCACAATGACCTTCACATTCTGTCATACTAAAAGGAAGTATTCCACATAAGGCAATGGCATTTCTTTCTCAGTTTCCTCAACCGTCACATTCAGAACAATTTTTCAAACTTCTGGATTCTGAGTTGGATCATTGTTCAATATTTACATAAATATTTTTATTTTTTCCATCCTTAGTTTTATATACACTACTTAGTACTTCGAAACACAGATCACTTGCAAGAGTTTTAGCCTAGTCTGTCATGCTCATATCCTTCAAGACATTTTGTCGGTAAACAGTGAAATAGAACAATATTTAAACTCCTTCCTTTTAGAAGGCAGTAAAAGACCTGTGCCTTTTCCACTTTTGGATCCATCTACAAATTAACATAATTCTGTTACAAACAATCAATGGGGAAAGAATTTATTTATATTTTTAAGCACAATTTAACAACATAGCATAAGATTTGAGGCTTGCACTGAAGAGAAAAATCAGCAGTCACTATTAACTGAGCAAACTCCTTTTGATGTACAGGGCAGCTGTGGTTGTGGAACTAATTTTGCATCTTAATGCTTATGCAGAAGGGAATGAGATCAAGACAGTACTATTTGTGAGTAGTTAATTAAAAAACTTTGTGTTCTCTGAAGCGTGTGTACACATATATATAGCATGAGATGAACTGTACAGATATGGATAAATGTGTGCACTTGGACTGAGCTGCTCTTCTACTTAGCATTGCTTACTTGATATATCTATATATAGAACAAGAGGAATATCATCTAGACAGTTAAAATTTTTACAGTGGAAAGATTCCCTGCAGTTGATACGTGTAGCTTTAAAATTAATGTATGTGAATTCTTGACAGATGAAAGAAATTAGTTAGAAATTAGTTTTGTGTGAAGTCATAGAACTTTTTTTTTAAAGTCTTAAGTAACATAATATTTTTGAATATGGAAAAATATTTCTTCTTTGTTAAGTAATGGAAAAGATAAGCATTTAGTCTGAGGCAAAATTATGACTACTTTTTTCAAAGTTCTTTAATAAAGGTAGTCTTCTTTTCAAACAGCTAAGCATAAAATGTATTAAGTGAAAACATCTTTGACAATAAAATCAATTACAATTTGGTTTTAAATCCAGTTAATCTTTTGACCCACTGTGACTCATGGAACTTGCTAGCATCTTTGTATCCATTAAACTGTATTCTTTAACTAAGTCTTGCCTAATTGGAAGTGTAATGAACTTCATGATCAAAACACGTATTGAATTAACTAGATAAGAAACATTTATAGATGTTAATTGTATTTATTTGGATTTATTTTCCATTTTTTAGCAATGTCCTGCCAAAACTCCTAGAAAAGAAGATGTCAGATATGATAAGGCTGTGAGCAACCTGTTCTAGTGGAAGATGTCCCTGCCCATGGCTGGGACATTGGAATTGGATGATCTTTAAGGTCCCTTCAATCCAAAAAATCATAGCATAGACACTACACCCACCAATATTCAAAATGAATAAAACAAATTACAGTAATACGTTAAATTGGTTTGGTTCTGAAAACACCCCATGAAATGTGAGAACTGTGAAATAGGATTTGAGTCAATCATCACTCTCAATACAGGACCAGCCAGTAGTGTGCTGAGGTACAATTCCATGTCAGCAAATTTGGTGGCTTAAGGGTCCTTAAGGTTATCTCTTGAAACACCTGAATAACTTGGGACAGGTGAGCAGGAGAGGAAGGGGGAAGGAGAGACCCTGTGGGAAGCCTATCTGCTGGAAAACTCTCCACTATCCTCGATGTCCATCTCCCCCACCCCGCTCGGCTTTCTCCTCACTCTTTCTTCATCAGTTTGAAGCTGACTTGTTGTGAAACAGCTGAAATATGCTGTAGGGGCTGCAGTGGCAGGTGAAGGCCACTACTACTGGCTGCTGGAGGAGCCTCTGGTGGGCACCAAACCACCTGCACTGCCGTGAGAAGTGTGGCTGGTGGATACCTGGCACGTCACTGACTTCTGGTGCAGGGGCCAAGCCCTACCCTGGGCCTCATGTTTGCCTCTGATCTGCCACCAGCAGCCTGGGCTAGGTGGCTGCCATTGGGACAATGTGTGCTCACACTGCTAAGAGGGGAGCCTGGCGCTTGCCGCCCCCTGCCACTGCTGCTGAGAGTGGGGACACTGGCCACATGCCTGCAGGAGCTGGATCCATTTAAAACCCATGTGTAAGTTGAGGAAGTTTGTTCTCTACAGTGCTTGTGCTGGTCACATGTATACTGTATATCACGAAAGTATCACAAAATAGCGAGGAATCGGCAAAACTGCTTTGCAGAAAAAAACCATGAAGGACTGAGGTAGTGAAAATCAAAGCACTAAACAGCAAGGTGTTACTGTATATTGTTGAGACTGGGAAAAAAAGTCAAAATAAATCTCCTTCATCTGCTCACTCTCTCTTAGAGGGCAGCCTTTATTCTGAGTTTACTCTCAGGAGGTGTAACTAGGTTGTTAACCTCTTGGTTATGTAACATCATTTTTTACAATATTACTTCTTGAAACTAAATCAGCGTTGGTGCTGTGAGCAGGCAGCTGACACTGATTGAGACTATGAACACTGATACATGCGCAGCCTCTCCTAATGACCGGATTTTATGGCGCTGAGCAAGGAACAAGATTTTGTGCTTGGTACAGCTATATGAAGTCATGGCAGATGTAAGTAGGGATGGTTTTAAATTGTCCTGCCAATACCCTCAGCTACCTCTAATGAGTCAAATTAATCCTAATCCCAAAAAACTTAAACTTTTTTGATCTCTTCATTGATTCTATAAAAACTTCAGAAATTAATTGTCCAATTCTAACTTTATTCAGCTTCCAATATTGAAGTGAAAAAATAAATTGGTTAATTGATGGGTAATGACTAATTTTATCTTTTTTCCTGAAGAAAACTTAGTTCTTCTGGGTTTCCAACAATGAAGAAATAGTTCTGTTGTAGTAATCTTTTATCTACATCTTCTAATGTACTGCCTTTAGAGGTGATTCAGACATTCACATTACAGTTGTAAATCCTCATTGTACTTTTAACCTTTCCACACAAACTTCTCAGAAAAATTATAACATTAGTAAATTACATACTGTAGCAGTTTAGAGTGAGGTTTCCCTCTTCCCACCAATTCCAATTAAATTGATCTTTCTCTTCAAAGGGAAGTGAAGAAGAAAATGAAAAAAAATTATTTATTAACTGAAGTACACAGATCTATAACCAAAAATCCTCCTCCAGGGAGTTAAGGAGCAGCAAGAGAAAAAAAAAACCCTGTTGTTGTTGTCAGTCTGATACCATCTGATATTCCTCCTACCCTGGACCAGGGGCAGGAGAAGGAAGGGCCAAAATCTTAATCCTGGCTAGATGTAGAGCCCTCTGGCACAGGCAGTGGAGATTCTCTGTTTCAGTTTGGACAGCTCAGATGTGTCTATGGGAGATAGGTTCAGTTCCTCAGAGTGCCAAGGGAAAAAACAACTGGAAAACGAGAAGTAGCTGCTGAGCTGAGTCCCCCGGAACTGCCTCCTCCTGCTGTCGAAATGCCTCAAATTCCTTTCTGGGATTGACCATCATTGTGAGTGGGGGGAAGGGCGCTACCAACAATGCTGCTTTAAAACAGCAATGTGGAATACACAATACTAAGATGCATTTACCACACATATCATAATGCTAACCTAAGACACATACTTAGTAAAACAGGATTACTGTTAACCTCACTTTCATCTTTCTTCTCTATAGATATATGACAGTCATGAAAATTTCCTGTCTTGTCTACAGTCAGATAAATATTGAAAACATGTCCAGTAAACATTTATATAAGTAAAATATGTGACTTTTAAGCCAGAAAATTCTGAATTTTACTTTTATAGTAAATTTTTTGAATATGTTAAAAAATAACCTTATTTGCTCTTAAATGTAAATGTCAAAAAGCTGATCATATTATATTTAGTCTAAGATTGGAAAGATATGAAGTTACTTCTGTATAAAATATTCCTTCTCTTCTGACTTTTTCAAGTCTAACTTCAATATATGTCAGGGTAGCTTTGGCAGAAAAAGATAAAATTTGCCTTACTACAAATGATTATATTTTTCCCTTTTAGAATTAAAAAAACAGAACAAAAAAAGTACCTTGGGGACAAGGAAACCAAAATAAATCAGATTTTCTGGTTCTTGATACCATTAAAGTCTGCCTTGATATTTGGAAAAAGTGTGTTGAAATAGTTTAACCCACCCTTCTCCCTTTTTTTAACGGCAAGTGCGGAAGACAAAAGAGCTGTTACCCACAAAAGTTTTGCTAGAACTGAAACAGGAATGAGTACTACTTCTAAGAAGCTCACTTTTAAAATAGCTATGAAAGCACAAGGTGAAACAGAACAGGAATAAAAGATTTTGTAAATAAACCTTTCCGACTGTACTCTTCTTCGGTGCATGTTAACTATGAGGGGGGTGAGGCAGTGGAAAAGGTTGCCTGGAGAAGCTGTAGATGATTGGAAGCTGTGTGGAAGTGTTCAAGGCCGGGTTTGATGGGGCTTTGAGCAGCCTAGCCTTGTGGAAGTGTCCCTGCCCAAGGCAAGGGCTTGGAACTGGGTAAGTTTAAAAATCCCTTTGCAACCTAAACCCAAATTTTCCTTTTTAATGGTTTATTCCTAGCCTTACTGACTTCTGAATTGCAACAAACTTCAGTTCCTTACATCCCAATGAACTTTTTCTCTCTGTCTGCTTCTTTACTGTATGCAGGAAGACTTCTTCCAAGGGGAGCAAGTGACCACAAGGGGAAGATGATAGTTTCCATCTGCTGATCTATGGAAGGTGCTCCTTGACATATTGTGCAGAAAGCTGGCTGCCCATCCACATCACTTATTCAATCTAACATGACTCCATACAAAATAGTGAAATTGCTACTATTCACCCCAAGTTTAAACTGAAAAATTGGAGGATATTTTCTTTTAAATAATTACAAAAATATTTTCCCATGAAAAAAAATTCTTCTAATTTCTGATCCTCAAATTTACGTCTAACAGCAAGGAAATTTAACACATCACTGCAAAGATTGAATCCCTCTAAGTGCATTACCTATAACTAACTTTGAAGCTGTAGAGAAATTCAAATTCAAATTTTCACTTTCTTGTAATTTGCTACACTATCTTCAATACAACCAAGTGTTGCAGGTTATCAAGGTTAATGAAATGTATATCAAATGTTATTAGCGTTAGTTGATTCGGGGGTTTTGTTTGTTTTGTTTTGTTTGTTTGTTTTATTGGCAAATCAAGTTACTTTACTTAAGAGTCAATTATGTTACATATTATTAATAGTAAAAAGAGATGGTTGGTATGATCAATTTATACCTACCTCTGCTTCTATTTTTGCCAGTATTTGAGGATTCAACACAAGCATGATTTTCTGTGACTCTTAGGAGTGCTGTCAAAGAAGATGGCAATATCAGTTTGGGCTACTAAATATATCTAGTGCAGTTAAATAGCCTGACAGTCTTTCTGTTTTTCTTCCCTTAGTGTTTCCTCAGCAAAACCCTGCAGGAGAAAACAAGGACAGCTGACAAAATCCTTGAAGAGGGCTTCTTTTCCACAAAGTGAGAAATTTAAATTTAGTTTTAAAAAGTGATATAGTTAACTTAATGGGAAAACCTTAACTGTCATTGATCCTACCATAAACAAAAAGAATTAGGAAACTGTTTCTCAAGATCATTGAAAATCCAGCCACATTAGCCACTCTATTTTGCCCTTTTGTCTAATAATTTCTCTCTCCTTTTGGGTGCCCATAGAAAATACAATTAGAAATCACAGAATTACAGAATATTCTGAGTTGGAAGGGACCTACAAGGATCATCGAGCTCAACACTTAAACGGCACCACTGCCTCCCTGGTGGAAGTCAAACCCCTGGTCTTCTGCATGACAGGCAGGGACACTTGCCATTGTACTAAAGTGGATTTTTATAGTTATACTTTTCAATGTGTCAAAATAATGCTCCAAAATATGATTTTAAACACAGCTTTGGTTCTAGATATTCTGAAAATAAATTATTTTTAGAATAATTAAGTGTTTGGAAGCTATTGTCAAGGTAAACATACCCTGTTGCTCTATAAGTAAAATAAAATAAGACACAGGTCATATTGCACTGGTGTGTTTGGAAAGGAAGCTTGCTCCCTGCTCTAGTAAGAATAAGTGGGAATGGACATGTTTCAATCTGTAAACTTTTTGTGGAAAAAACCCCAACCAAATAACAACCAACTGGTGGGGGTGATGGCTGCCATGGCAGGGGCCGCAGGCGGGGCATGGGCAGCAGCGCAGCCACCATTCAACTTGGAAGTCGGGCTGCACAGGTTCGAATTAAGACCGCAGGTGCGCGATATAGGAGACCCGACTGTAACTGGTATTTCTAAAACAAGTTTGCTAAATACACTGAGTTGGCTACATTTGTTTCATTGAGTTTACTCAAAACTAATGTAGTTCTGTAAGTATTTCCTCCAAATTGTAATCCATCCAAAGAGAAACACCACTTTTGATAATTGCAAAACTCACGATTGAAATCTTACTGATTCCCTCTTTTGTGTTAAAATGTGTTGGACAAAAAAACCCTAAGAAAAGTATTTCAAGAAAGGTTACCCTTTAACTTGGATTTTAATTTACTATTGTTCATGTTGATCAGTTCTTATGAGAGTGAATAGGTGAACTTAAAACCCTGTGCTAAAACTGTTTACTCACCTCCTTAGTCTACCCAAATAAGAAAAAGATACGAGGAATAAGTGAAGGAAGTTATTTGGATCATCAAGTTAGCAGCTTCTAGTCTGGCCCTTCCCGATTGTAATGAGGCTCCTTATGCTGACAGGAAAACCAAATGAAACAAAATGAAACAGCAAAACTATGTACTTTCAAAAAAATTACGATTTTATGTTTTTTTTCCCCACACAACCTGTTTCTAAAAAAACAACTTTCCAATTTTTTTTAGTAATGTTACGTACCTTAGTACACTGTAAGTCACTCTCCAAATCCGCTAGGTCAGCTTAGGGATACCATAGAGATGGAAGATCTTTCAGACGTGCAGAAATAAATACTAACTCTTTCCCAATAATGTAAGTAAAGTGCTGATAAAGGGGATGAAACATACCATACTATTATGAAAATAAAAATAAATTTACATTTCAAAAATTTGTTTTAGCTTTGAACAACTCAGCACAAATTAAAAACTTGGACTTTGAGGCAAAGCAGTAAAAACAGCCATCTGCTTAGTCAAAGAGATTGGAGTCATACAAGTAAACATAGTATTAACTTAATCCATCCATCACGGTAAATAGTAAATCCTTGAGTAAAAAATCATGCCAATTCTTTATGTACATGATATTATTCAAGTTCTGTTTAAGAGACAAAAACTTAGGCTGGAAGAAATGGCAATGTAAAAACCTGATTGCCACGTACATAACATAAGTCAATGCAACATCAGTGCAAAACAGCATGTGGTAAAACTTCTGGAAATTCAAATCCAAAAAACAAAACACACACATTCATAATTTTAATTCTTTTCTACTTCTCTTTCCTCATGTCAGCTGTGATTAGGTTGTTCGCCCAGTACCTCAGATACTGGATAACTTTTGAGTAACTCCAATTTAACTGAAGTGTGCTTTTTATGAAATGTACACTCATTTAGGCTCAACTTCTTTGTTTATAGGAGGCATCTGTTTTTCCCACACTCTGAGAAGATCTGAACTCTTCTCTGGTATTATTGCATATTTTGCTTTATTGTTGCATAATGAATCTCTATTTAGCAGGCCTAAGGTGAAAGCACATGATACAGTATGTGTCCTTACCCCAGCTTGGATCCCATGTATTGTTCATGGCAATGTTTCACTTTGTCACTTCGTATTGTTTTACTAAGATAGAGATGGTACAGGGTACAGTAATGCCTTGCTGCTTCACGGTTCAGCATTCACGGCTTCAATACATCAGGGAGGGAGAGTTTCCTGCGTCTTTACTGGCTTCTCATGGGTTAGATTTAATTTTTCCATAACCACGGTAACATTATCAAACTCTGAGGAAGGGAGAAGTTAATTCAACTAAGCAAAAAAAGAGTAGGATTTCTCAAAAAGGGTGTGGGTGGAGGATTCCTTTGTCTTTTGGCTGGAGACCTAATGGCTCTTGAAGAGCCATTTGGCCCCTGATGGCTGTGCATGGGTGGGGGTGGAGTTTGGGGTTTTTACACCCTCTCTCTGGGGACAACAGAAGGGCACAGATGGGGCACTGGTGATTTTTGGCTGTGATCAGGGAAGAAGAACCTGAGCTGCCTGGCTGCTGTGCTTTTGCTCCCCGTGCAACAGTGAAGAAGTCCTGACTATTTTCCAGTGAATAAAATCACCTCTGCTGCAGTTGCTACCTGTCCCAGCCCAGTCCTAAGTTCACGGGGTCCAACACCAACCCTGAAGAGAGAGAGGGAGATAGCCGTCCTGGCACTGGTCCTCACTCGGAGTCAGCCTGTCTATGTAAATAGTTGTTGATTTCTTTTTCTACATTTTGACAGAAAACCTCTTTGATTCAGAAGGTATAATAAAGTAGATAAGGAGGTATTTTTTCATTTCCAATCCAGGAAAGTTCCCATCTTCCCTGGAAAATATTGTTCTAACCCAGAACACAGCTTTACTGGCTTTATTGTATTTACGGTTTAAGACTCAGAGAATAAACCATAGAGCTAACAAAGTTTATCTTCTACCTGATTTTAAACTGTTTCTACTAGGAATATGTAGACATAAGATCAAGGTTATATATTCTATCCTTGATGCATGTTCATAAATCATGTAAATAGTACAGGAATTGTGTGCATACTAAGTGAAAACTACCCCTGTGGGATAATAAAAAAGAGTCTGGTAAGCTCAGTGGAGAGAGAAAAGTCGGTGTCATACATTTAAAGAGTTCTGGATTATCTGGGAAAAAATATATCTCACTTTGTACAGAATATTGTGAATTTCCACATTATCAGACCCCATGTTTTCCTCCTTTAACAATGATCTCCTCAAAATGGTTTTTCTCTGCAACTTCTCTGAAGGAGGTAATCTGTATTTCGACTTTACATCCAGATTTTTACATCACTTAAAATGAGGTCATGAATCATTCAGTGCCATCAATTTAATGTGTATTCTACTTCTGTGGGAGACTGTTGCTTCCACTAAGTCACTTACCAGTATAGCAACAGTAAAAAAATAATAGGGGTTTATTCCATCTTTTTATTGTATTCTTGTCATATGCTGTCTTTTGCCCTCAAGTTACTGAAGGCAAACTATTTCATAGATTATTATGGTTTGGAATGTTCAGTTTCACCAATTGTCAGATCTTAAGATTTCATTAAATAAAACTCAACCTAAAACTTGGAGATAAGTTCTCATATATAGAAGGGGTCATATGTTCTTTTTTTTTTTTCCAGTAGAAATGCATCATTAGTTGCTTTTATTTCAGGTTTTTAAATTTTTTTCATATTGTCTACTGAAAAATAGCTTATAGAATCATATGTGACAATGTTTTTCAAGAAAATTATTTTCTTTTGGCATTCCATCCTCATTCTACATTTCTATTGTCTCTTTTTGACATTTCTTTTGTATAATTCAGCAGTACAAGCTGTAGCTGGTAAACTACATTTCAACAACTTTCCAACAAACGAGAACGTACAAATCTCCCCGTGCAGGGATGTTTTTCAAGAATTAAAATGCAGACTGGATTCTATAAGTTAATATGAGGGAATGCAAAACAGTGAATAATGGTGACCATAAAGTACATCTAAATGACACTTTCCCACTCTGCATAAGAGTTTCAAGCAGTCAGTGTTGTCCATATTCTTTTGAACAGTTTCTGTGACAGCACTTCTACATGCGTGGCTTGCCCAAGGTTCTCAGGCTGAAACTTTGTAGCAGTTTAGAGAGATTTCTCCCTTCCCACCAATTCCAATTAAATTGATCTCTCTCTTCAAAGGGAAGTGAAGAAGAAAATGGAAAAAATTATTTATTAACTGAAGTACACAGATTTGTAACCAAAAATCCTCCTCCAGGGAGTTAAGGAACAGCAAGAGAAAAAACCCCTGTTGTTGTTGTCAGTCTGATACTGTCCAATATTCTTCCTCCCCCAGACCAGGGGGAGGGGAAGGAAGGGCCGAAACCTTGTTCCCGGATAGATGTGGAGCCCTCCAATGCAGGCAGTCGAGATTCTCTGTTTCAGTTTGGACAGCTCGGATGTGTCTATGGGAGACAGATTTGGTTCCTCAGAGTCCCAAGGGAAAAAAAAACAGATGGAAAACGAGAAGTAGCTGCTGAGCTGAGCTTGCTGACACACCCCGCCCCTGGAACTGCCTCCTCCTGTTGCCAAAATGCCTCAAATTCCTTTCTGGGATTTACCATCATAGCGAGGTGGGGAAAGGGATGCTACCGACAATGCTGTTTTAAAACAGCAATATGGAATACACAATACTAAGATGCATTTAGCACACATATCATAATGCTAACCTAAGACAAACGTCCACACAGCTTGGTTCCGCTGTTTGGTTCAATGAAGTTGTTTTGTACATGTTTTGTTGCAGGACAACTATGCTGCTGATGCTGCCTATTTGGGACATTCACTGAGGTGTATTTGTCAGGTATCAATATGTGCAAAGATCTTTTTCCCTTCAGACAAATTGGGTAATTTTTGTGATGTACACCTGATACTGAAGAGTTAGTAACAAAGGACACCTAACAACAATTTGGATTTCTTATGCTACTGACTTTCTTTGGAAACGGATAAGTATGTACCTCCCTGAAAGAGAATCAGAGAGAACCAAGAAATTCAGTAATGTTCTCTTGAATTTTTAACTGTCCCAAGCTAAAAGTTCCATAGTACTTGCTTAGCCTAGTAAGAATAAACCACATAGATCTGAAAGGTGATTCCTCAGAGATGCAATCAAGGTACAAACTCAAGGCACAAATCTCCTGTGTCAGGCAGCTGAGGACACAGCAGCATACCATGAAGCTGAAGCAAGGGCAGGCCTCTACAGAGAGCAAGGTCAGCCAACAGCTGAGGATGACAATGAGGCAGGAAAGGATAGAGACATGACTGCCAAGCTGAGTCCCCACAGTCCTCTCACATGTTCAAGGTGAGCAGAGCAGGTCTGGTGTCAGCCAGGAGTTGAGAGCATCACAGGGTCTGTAGCAGAGGCCTCAGCACTGCTGCAGCACAACTTGGCCAGCACAAGGGACAAGCAGCCCAGCTAAACACAATGGCAAAATAAGGCAGGGCAGACCTCAATTCTCAATGGCTAATTCTCATACAGCGCTTTCTGCACAGCTGTCTGACCTGATATCGCACAGATGAACCAAAATCCAGAGATAAGCCCAAGCAGCCAGTCCCTGGAGGATTGAAGGAAGAAGAAATTACAGCAATGGTTTAAAGACGTTTGGATTTCAAAAATTACGAAATTATTTAATCTAAGTCATGTCGGTAGATACTAAAAACAGAACTAAAGCAAATATATTCTGTCGTTTAGTTTTTATATAACTGTATAACCCCAACTTTATACAACCTGAAGTTGTTGACAAGATATTTTATAGTGTTTGTTACCAAGAGATGGCAACAAATGCTGTGAGGGGGAAGATGTGCAGCTCTGTTTTTCAAAAGCAAAAGGGAGAACATTTTTTGTGAAGTCATCCCTTCAAGTCAAGTCTGAAAATTCTTACACAAATTTTCAAGTTGGTAATTATAGGGTAAATTAATCTGCTATGAGGAAATCTACCTTGTAAAATTGTATCATTAGGAGACAAAGATACATTGTTTTTGCATATTTTTCATACTTCAAATTAATAGGTACAAAGCAATCACAATACTTGTCAAAGCTACTGAAAACTCAGGTTGAAACTAGGATATTTTGCACAATTTATCTGAAATACAAATTCAGACAAGATTCATTGGCTCAGTGAAACAGGCTGATATTTTCAGGGCTGTGTACCATGTTAATGTGTGACACAAGTTTTTTCAGCTCAGAGAAAGATAAGAACTTACATGCATTCTTTTTACAAATAAAAAAATATATATGTATTTAAGAAAAAAAAAAAAAGGTGTGGGGAGAACTTTTGCCAGAGCTATTCTAAAGGAGTGCTGAAATTCAGGTAATCTGAATGCCTGTGTAAAAGGAACAGTTGATATCACTGAATATGTTTTTCAACTCACATGCTTCAATGGATGAAACTGATTCCAGCCAGTTTCAGCCATGGACTCAGCTATGCACCATGTGCAAATTCCCAAGCAGAGGTTTCAAGAACATTCATACAATATGAACTTGATTTTCACAGTCCAGTAAATTTACTGCAAAATAACAGATGTTAGAAGGAAATTTAGGCACTGTGGGCCAAGGCTGGATTATCAGTTCCAAAGCTGGCCCAAGCTTCAAGTAGTGCAACAATGTTCCTGCCAAGTCACTGAATATATGATATGCATTTGGCTTGTGCTCAAGTCTTACTATGTGAAAGCCAACAATCTGTGTCAATCAAAAGACTGATGGGTAGCAAAATGGTGTGCAATTTTAATTTGATGAGAAGTTGGAGATGAATTTTGATGTCTGAAGTATACCTTTACTGTTTAAAGGCAACGTACACTGAACAGGAGAGCATTAGGAGGAAAAATACGGAGCTCTTCAGGTCATGGTACACTAAGATTATTGACAAGTCTGTACTTCTAGTAATTTTTTATGAACAATGGTGAAACGGAACATGCTAAGTGCAAAAGTATATTTATACTCAGACTGGGAGGGAAGACTTACAAAAAATACAGCCACCAGTCATAAGCTTCCTATCATTAACATTTTCATAGTAGGCACAGAGTTTTGTGAATATACTGCTACATTTTAAAAGTATTGCTAGAACTTGCCACTTTAGGTGGCAAAATCTGCTCTCTTTGTTCACTGCCAATTTTATATACCTTTATTTTTTACCAACAGTAGAAAGAATTTTGCCTCTGCTGACACACTACTAGCACTTTTCCTCTTCTCATCCTCCAGGAACATTAGTATAAACCCAAGTTTTAAAGAAGTGCGTCCTGAAACTATGAACTAGAAAAGGCAGAAGTTTCGGATCAGTTTACATCATTACAGTGGGCTATAGGAAGCCAAATCAGGTGACAACCTGCAACTATTTAGACTTTAAAGGCTATATTCAGTAATCTAGATGTGGTCTCTGTGTGCCATTCAGCTGATTATCAGTGGGTAAGATACAGAAAAAGTCTTGTAAGCAAAAATCCCCGACATAAGGCAAACTAACTAGTGGCCCCAGGACCCTTGAAGAGGTGGAGTGGTATAGTATGTATACGTGGGGGTGAGATGCTGCGGGGTTTGTCAGCCCTTCCTTGCAATGCAGGAGCTGGCAGTCAGATGATAAGAGGTGTGTTAAGGATCTTCTATGAGCAAAGTTACTAAATAAGAGCTCTAAATAATGCATAATCACAGTGGCAGAACTTGCTTCTCTGTTTCCCACTGAGCTCTCAACACAGCCAAACATCCTGTTGCAATTTAGTAGTTAATATTTATTCCTGGTTTAACCACATTGGACGTGGCTTGAGTCCTGTGTCCAGTTCCGGGCTCCCCAGTTTAAGAAAGACGTTAAACTGCTTGAGATGGTCCAGAGAAGGGTGATGAGGATGGTGAAAGAACTGGAGAGCAAGCCCTATGAGGAGTGATTGCAGGAGCTGGGGTTGTTCAGCCTGGAGAAAAAGAGGCTCAGAGGTGACTTCATTGCTGTTTACAACTACCTGAAGGGAGGTTGCCTTTTAGTGGATGTGAATCTCTTCTCTCAGGCTGCCAATACCAGGACAAGAGGACATGGCCTTAAGCAACACCAGGGAAGGTTTAGACCAGATGTTATGAAGAGCTTTTTCACAGAGAGTGATCCTTCATTGGAATGGTCTGCCCAGGGAAGTGGTGGAGTTGCCATCCCTGGAAGTGTTTAAGAAAAGACTGGATAAGGAACTCATTGATGTGGTCTAGGTAATGGGATAGGGAATTAGGTTATATAATAATAATAATAATAATAAAAAAGACACAACCCTGAGTTTGGCTCAGATAGACAGAGCATGGTGTCTATGGCTCCAGGGTTGTGGGTTTGATCCCTGTATGGGCATTTGCTTGGGAGTTGGGCTCTCTGATCCTTGTGGGTCCCTTCTAACTCAGGATATTCTGTGATTACTCTTTCACCATGCATTACAGCTGATCAGCTGCTAATGTTTATTCTTGACATTTTAATAAAATATGCTGTGCCTGAAAACATCTCAGATATAATGTATTACTCTTTTCTTGAACTATTTACTTTCTTCCTACTATTTACCAGTAGTGTAGCACTCTTTATTTTCTTACTTTTTTTTTTTTTAAATAAATATCACTCAACTGTATATGATTTTTTCTCTCTGCCTTTTCGAAATGGACCCATATGGATTTTCTTGGTGGTGGGTCTGAACCTGTAAAAGCTCTTTAGAATTTCCCAGTGTCTAAAGGACCATATTGACCTAGCCTTTTCTGTGCTTTTGAATGCTTTTCCCCCCTCCTGTGATGGAAAGGAGAAGGAGGAATGGCAGAAGATGGATTCTGGCACTTCAGTGCTACGAGAACCAGGGATGATTCTCTCCTTGCACAGACTTCCTTATGCCATCCTGTTGGCATATTCCTTAAATAGTCTACTTTACAAATGAGTACTAAGTAAGTACTTTACTAACAGGTCTTAAAAATAATTACAGGAAGGAGGTGATTTAAAAGGAAGCCACAGAGTAAGAATTCCGGGGAACATTGTAAGAACGTTAAGAAAGTTAATTATTTCCCAGATAAATATTTCATAAACCTCTGTAGTTTGAAAATTAATTGCTTCTTGTAATTTTTCCATTTCAGGGAATTATTTTAAATTCCACAGTAAAATCATCAGCTAGTTGAAAATACTGAATGAATATCTCCATTAGGGAAAAAAATGTTACTGATTTACAGTGTTTAACACAGTGAAGAATTAGCAGCACTAGTTATCTTACAGCACCTTTAGGACATTTACAGTTCTAAGAATTGTAGTATTAATTGTCTTCATTTCTTAGTTTTGTCTCTATCTTCCATTTAAAATCAGGAACTTAATTCTTATAGATTTTATGTATTTTTTAAATTAAACAATTCTTGTTCTCAATTAGTCATCTGTGATAATTAAACAAAAAGAAAATTAAAATAAAATAAATTACATATTAAGAAATCCCTGTGAGTAGTATGGAGAAAAGAGATGGAAGAGGAGATAAAACTGTATAATGTGAAAGCAGTAAAGCTACAGCCTCAACTTGTTACTGCTACCTTCATGTAATTTCCTGACTCAGATTGTTGCGATCTGTAACTCCCAGGAAACTCATACACAGGTTACAGCTGGCAGGTTTCCAGCATGTTTTCACTATCGTGGAGAAACCCTTTAAGGCCAAAGCTAAAGCCTTGAGGTGAACTTCCTGCATCTGTAGGTTTCCTGATGCACACCCGTATAGCAGGTTTCTAGTACTTGGATTTTTAATTTTCTTACCGTGTGGAAGGAACATCCCTGTTTTGGTAAGGCTGCGCAAGTTTTTAAAATCATGATTGCGGATCTAGAAGATGGTCTTTTGGAAAGTCCCTACATTAGGACAGCTCTAAGGGTGGGTACAGCTCACCAGGAAGCCTCCCTTTGTCATAAGAATATTCGTTGCAATAAGATGGCTAATTTTCCCTTACCTTAACTCCAAGCCCCATCTGAAAAATTAATTTTAAGTAGAAAATTAATAGATAACATTATTACCAGAAGATATAATTATATTTTAGGCCCTGATTCAGAGATAAGATCATGCAGGGAGGCTATAATCAGAAAACATGTGATGTAATGTTATTTCATCTTTGACCTTTAAAGCATGTTGGTGGTTACATAATTTCTTTGGCTGAGTCAGTTCTTCTGTAGTTGGGGAACAAAGAAGAGCAGGGGTACATAAATGCAGAATCTCACTTAATCTTCCAAGAAACAGTGAGGCTGCGGGGAGTGTGGTGTGCTGTTAGGAACCTCATGCCCCTTCACTCAGAACAATGTAGCATGAAAACAATAAAGGCATTTATATTGCATGGAGGCGGGATGAGCAGCAAGAGATGATCTCACTGGGAAAATTACTGTTACTATTTCACTATGAGGAGGTAGCTACTTTCAGAAATTTATAATTGTCATAGTAGTCAATATAAAATTATACTCAATTCAGCATAAATTGCTGCCATTAATGACTATTCTGAGAATGGAAAAGTTGTAAAGTNCCCGTGACCTGCCGCTGCGGTGGCAGTGGCGGCTGCAGCGGCGGCAGCGACGGCCGCAGCAGCGGAACAGGCAGTGGAACAGGCGATGGTGGTGGCATGAGCAGCAGCGGGGCTGGTGGTGGCGGTGCAGCCACCATTCAACACAGAAGTCGAGCTACGTGGATCCCAATTAAGACCATGGGTCCGCGTTATAGGAGACCTGACTGTAACAGCAGACTATCTCATCCTGGTAGTTAAGTGTCTTTTTAGATTTCCCCTGCTGAAGAATGGCTAGACATCTGAAAAAAAACAGTTTTGGAAGGAAAGTTCTCTATCCTTTTATTGTTTCTTATATAATTCTCCAGTTCCCTTCTGTACGCCATATTTTTTCAAGGGATACTCAGGCAACAGCTGAGTTACAGCTCACTTTCATTATTTAATTACTGTAATTATAACTGCAACTAAATCTATTGGTTATCTAAAATAACAGAAATCTCTACAAATAAGAAAAAGCATGCTACTGCAGCAGTGTGAAAAGGCAAAGTTTGTGCCGCAGTAGGTCGGAAAGTGAAAATTATAAAACATGTAAGTAAAGGCAGTTGACGGGTATTAAAGGAACTCTCTATCTGTGTGAAGACACATGTAAGAAAGTGTACTTTTGTGCATTCTTATTGTGACTTTCCCTTTAGTAATCTAAACTTTGCTAAATTCTGGCTATTATTAATACAAGGTTGCTTACAGATAGAAAAGTTTAGCTAAGTTTTAGCTGCAATTACAGCTACAGTTGGGTCTCCTATACCGCAGTACCGCAGTCTTATTCGGGTCCCATGTAGCCTGCCATCCGCGTTGATTGGCAGCTTATTAATATGCAAATTTGCCCCACACCCTAGCACATCACCCCGAGCCCTCTGGCACTGTTTGGACACTGCTGTGTTGTGTATTGGTGTTTGTGTCAGCA
>WEKX01024934.1:0-10840 GCA_013390025.1 Pitta sordida
TTTCCAATCTTAATGATTCTATGATTCCATGATTCTAAAATCATAAAACTTTCTTAGTTTCTGTAAGCCTTTTACTTTAACATGGAAAGAAACTCAGAGGCACCACATTTTAAGGTCAAATGTTTGAATTTTTCAAAATTAAATTTCAAACTGCATTTTCAGGGCCTGGATTCACAGGACACACATAGTGGTTATCCCCAGTTAGCCAATGGTAAAACAATGATGATAGGATAGGAATGTAGTATGTGGACCAGCCCATTAAATATGTCTTCAGTTTCTTTGAAAGCACCTGTGAGAAATTGTGTTGAATGTAATGGCGATCAAGTTTAACTAGGAAGGGAGGGGTTCATAAATACTTCTATGAGGAAAATTATACACTACTTTGAGAGTAACCTTTCTCTGATTTGCACAGCTCTATTACGTTTTGACAATATATCTTAATCCTTCATTTCTGATGCTTAGAATTACAGTGAATCCTCTCTGTATCGCGACTTCTCCTTCACGACCTCTCCCATTAGTGAAGCAATTTTTTCGCAAATATGATTTAGCCGTCTGCGAGCCCAGCCGCCTGACGCATGCGCAGTTTGACTCTGCTCTGCCGAGAGGCGGTGNTCCTCGTCCAGTCTTCTCTTAAACACCTCCAGGGACAGCGACTCCACCACCTCCCTGGGCAGCCCATTCCAATATGCTTCATTTCTGATGCTTAAAATTATTGCCATTTCAGCTTCTTTGCTTGCTGTTGGCTTACTTTGAATCCTAAATTTACTATTGTATTGTTCTTAATTTTTCAAGGACAAGAATACAACTAGATTATAATGAAACTTTCTTTACACTAAGGGTGGTCAAATGCTGGAACAGTATTTGTAGAAAGGTGATTGATGCCCCAAGCCTGTCAATGTTTAAGAGTCATTCGTAGAATGCCCTTAACAATATGGTTTAATTTTGGTCAGATCTGAAGTAGTCAGGCCTTTGGACTAGATGATTGTTTTAAGTCCCTTCCAATTTAATATGCTAATGTTATATATATTAAAACATATAAAACTATTCTTGGGTTATATTTTGACCATGTGAAAAAAGGATCATTTTATTGAATGCCTTTATAATTTTTAGAGGGTTTAACACTAAACGCCATTAATGAAGAGACTTTGAAAGCTGTTATTGCCTTAATAACAATTTTTCAGCTTTCTTTTAATTTCATTTCCTGCCAGATTCAAGTTCTATGTCTTAAGATGAATAAAAGATAAATAAATTAAAGATTAATTTAGGAAAATCTGTTTTATTATTTTCAGGCATTGATCAATTTTATGTGTGAAAATTTAGTTCAATAAAATACCAGAACTTGAAAAACAAGTCCAAATTACAGTGATGTAATGTAAAATTTTTTAATTGTCTCTTCTGTGAGTCTGTCCTGGTGCCACTGAGGTATCTGGTAAATTCTTCTTGACATCAACAGTTTAATAATCAGTTGTTTAGAAATGAGGGGGAGGCGAAGCCAAAGAATTGATGTTAAGTCTTTNTTATTTATAGTTTTGCCTTGCTTCTTTTGCCTGTGACCAGTTTTATTGTATTTTCCAGTTTTATTTTCCAGTTTGTTTTTTTTTTTAGTTTTCTCCTTCATGAGAAGTTGGGGTGGGTCTCTGGCATCCAGCCAGGGTCAAACCACGACAGTCTTGTTCTATGTTTACAGAAAATAATCCAGTGTTGAGAAGTTTTTCCTTGCAGATTATGAACCCACATAAAAATGTACACTGACTCTGGGTTGTGCAATTGTAAAACAATAGCTTTAAAAATAATAATATCACTTTGGATAACTTAATTTTAATCGTTTTACACTGTAATGCCATAATTCTTTGTGCAGCCTCCTAAATTTTTAAATAGCAGCAATATAAATCTACAATGAATACTTTCACAAAGCATGATACACAGAGGCAAATTCTACTTCTGTCAGAACAGCTTCATAAAATTTCTCATAGACTAGCATTCCCTGGGATCTATTCTAAAAATTGTCTTGTTTTGAAAAGTACCATAACCTGAGGGGTTTCATAGTTTGAGTGCTCAGAATGAAGTCAAATACATAGAAAAAGAATGGAGTGTAGAATGTCATCACTTTTGACATATCTTTTTGAAGGGGGACATTTGATCAAGGCTTTTGTTTTCCCAATAGCAGATAAAAAAGCAAGAGTAATGTATGTCAGAATTAGAGCCTGATGATTCTTTCATTTCATTCTCTAAGCTGTATGATCACATTCATCAAGTCCAAAACAAAACCCTGAAACAAGATACATCTAATCCAGAAGCACTATCTGCTGCATCATATGTCTAAGGTCACAGGACTCTGCTGCCTTTCATTCATTATTTGCCAAATGGAGAGGCAGGGTAACAATATGAATATCAAGATAGCCTGCTATCACTGATTTTCAAATTCTGAGGCTGATTTTTTAGTGTTTCAATAAAAGGCACTGATTTTTTTCACCACAGATTACACTAGAAAAACAGTAGCAGACAGATCCTTGCGAGTAGCACAGTGGCCAG
Organism: Pitta sordida; assembly: GCA_013390025.1. Classification (NCBI taxonomy): domain Eukaryota; kingdom Metazoa; phylum Chordata; class Aves; order Passeriformes; family Pittidae; genus Pitta; species Pitta sordida. The sequence goes on from WEKX01024934.1 coordinate 2,533, forward strand.
CAATGGGATCTGAATTCCCGGAGCAAAGGAGACATGAGCCAGCAACGCCAGTGACTGCACCAGAAAACATCCAGCCTCGCAACAGAGGGCAGGGGGGTTTCAGACAATGTTTTCATGAAACCTCAGGAACTAGCTTACCAGCTCTCCCTCTCCTTCAGTCTGAACAAGTTTTTGTATATCTTGTTGCTCTCAAAAATGCAGATTTGTGATTTTTAGATTCAGAAAATTTGCCTATGTCTCAGTCACAGTTCCTTATGAGGCAGAACTATGCACAGGAAACTGTAGAAATGAGCACCCTTAATCTATCTGACATCACTCACACTTATCGGTACCTATTGATACCTATAGTAATTACTCTATAAACACACTTTGTCTTAATTGCAGTCAACAATTTGAGCAATGATTATGCTATAATTTGATAGAAATGTACAGCATATCAGGGGCTCATGGGTCCGGAACCAAGGTGCAAAGGCCGTGATCCACAAAGAGAGATAACTCATGAATATGCAACAAAGCCTTGCCCATCACATCACTGATGTGGCCGGGCCAGGCTGGGCCGCACTGCTCATGGCTCCCTTCCAGGGTCCCTCCATTCACTGGAGTGGAATGGGATGGGACAGAATGGGACAGAACTAGGAATAAACGGGGACTGGGATTGGGCTGGGCCATGCTGCTTGTGGCTTTCTTTTTGGCTCCCTCCCTTCACTGAAGTGAGATAGTATGGGATGAGACGGAAATGGGATATTTCAGCTATTAAATTGACATTCTTGTCTTTTTCCCTCCCCCGTTTTTTAAAGTTTTTCCCCACCACTCCCGCCACGGCATAAGCGCAGGCAGCCTGCCTGCCTGCCCTGCAGGAATGGGGAGAAGGTGCCTCCTGCTCCTGCTCTCTAGCACAGACACACCCAATGGCAGCCCCCTCCTGCAGCCCAGTGGAAAACAATACCAGCTGCGCAACACCACAGGTTTACATTAAATGCATCCTAGACAGGACCAGGATGGGATGGATTAGGACAAGACAGGCTGTGCATCTTGAGGCTCACAGCTCCCAGTTCCCTCCCCTCACTGGCCCTGGTGGATTCCAGGCAGGCTTATTTGCATTTTCATGAGCCCATTCACATACTAATGAGCTGTCTCCCTTCACAGTATTTTCTGCTCACGTGAGTGGCATTACTTTTCGCTGAAAAATGAATAGCGAAGTATTGAAACCGAGGATAGGTGGACTGCAGATAAGCTAGGGTCTTCTGCAATAGTTTTCTCTGCCTGTATATTCCTAACAGAAGGAAAATATCCAGAAAGCTATATCTCTAAAACATTTCGTGACACATCAGAACTAAGATTTAGTAGCTATGTAGTTAAGTTAGAGTGATTCTCTAAGTACATGCCAATTGTGGCATTAAAAAAAAAGGGGATTTGACAACCACTGTACTCCTTGTAACACTCCTTTACTATTTGGTATTTATGGCTTTTAATCAGTAGTTCATAAATCACGGATCTTGGCTAAGATTTTTAAGGTTGAAGACTTTTAGAACTTCCCACATGTGAGGGGAAAATGAGGGACAGAAAGGAGGGGATTGATCTCATCTCTGTGGTAACCAGTGATAGCAACCAAGGGAATGGCTTGCAGCTGTGACAGGGAAGGTGTCAGTTGAATATTAAGAAAAGGTTCTAAACTCAGAGGGTGACTGGGCACTGGAACAGGCTCCCCAGGGAAGTCATAGCACCAAGCCTGACAGAGTTCAAGAAGCATTTGGACACTGTTCTCAGGCACATAGTGTGACTTGGGGATGGTCCTTTGCAGGACCAAGAGTTGGACTTGATGATCCTTGTGGGTCCCTTCCAACTCAGCATATTCTGCGATGCTGTGAAAAGAGTAAATTATTGGGAGGTCTCAGAGACAGAAGAACCATGAAAAAGATGATGATCTTCTCAGTTTTAACAACAGTTTCTAAATTAATATTGGGAAGATATTTGTGGCAATGTACACAATACCTCTGCAGCTATTGTGTTTGTGTTGTTAAACGCTGTATTTTTGATTCCAAGGTATTAATTTTGAAGAGTTATTTGAAAAAACTTATTTTTTAAAATCTTCTAATAATTTGTAGTTTTCTTAAAGTTTTTTTGTAATCATATTACCATTAAATCACATTAGTATTTAAATATCCAAAACTAGATTACTGAATTAATGTCTTCTTGGGTTTCATTCAAATTTTAGCAGACACTTACAAAGTAGGTAAGTAAATGATACTATTATTGAGAAAATGTAAGACCGAATACAAGAAAGAACTACCAACTACCAAAAAAGGGCTTAAGAGGTCTGCAGTTCAGCAGGGTACATCTGCTTGCCTTAATAAGACATGAAATGTGAATAGACATCAGAAAATCTAAAATCGTTTCACATTGATTTATCCCTTATTCACAGTAGTGTGCACTTCTTTGAAGTAGAAACATGCACAGAAACACAGAAACATGCACAGTTTATTCATTAGTTTCTCAAATAAAAAGTCATGGTAGCAAAACCTGACATATTGATACCTTGTCTTTCTTTCACAAAGTGGAACGACTCTTTCCACATACTGTAAATTTGTTTTATGGAAGGTGGGTTCTTTGTTTGTTTTTTGTTTAGTTTTGGTTTTTAAAATAGATGATAAAACACTTAAATATGATAGCTTTTTTTTTTTCAAATACAAAGTTAGTTGTAATAAGAGGTACCAGCTACCTGGGTTTATCCTCTGTGTGCAAACTATATGGAACCTTATTGATGGATATTTAAGAAAAATACCCTGGAAATACAGCCTTTCTCCAAGGAAAATGAATGTCTTTTTATTTACATATTTGAGGTTGCTTTACGTGAACACTGATAATACAGTCGGGTCTCCTATATCACAGAATCACAGAATCACAGAATATTATGAGTTGGAAGGGACCCACAAGGATCATCTAGTCCAACTCACCATCTAACACCCGTACAGAGACCGAGAACACATCCCAGAGCATAACACCAACCTAGATCCCTCATCGTGGACCTGCGGTTCCACAAAGCCCTACTTCAGCATTGAATGTCAGCTCATTAGTATACAAATTTGCCCCACACCCTCATGCGGCCCCAGCACTGTTTCAGCACTGTGTTGCTGTGTATCAGCATTTGTGTCAGCCCTTCCCAGCACCCACAGCCACCCCATGCCGGGAAAAATCCCTTTTCGACTCAGCCAGGGACAGAGTTTCATAACTGCATGGCAATGGCTTTGGGGCAGCGGCCCTGCCGCTGCCACCGCCGCTGCCGCCACCACCACGGCAGGTCGTGCATGCGCAGTTGCGAAAAGGGGCCTCCTTCATCACTAAAAAAATCATGCCGCTAAGATCTGAAGCTGCAATATGGTGGGTGCAAAGTGCAAGAGGGCCGACTGTATTATTGTTGCTTCTTCCTCAACAGGAAAATGTCAGGTTTATTTTTGCTAGTTCCTGAAAATAGATAGGAAAATCTAAGATGTTGCATGTTTGATCTACATCATGAGGCAAAATTCAAATAATGTTCTCGAAATATTTTCTAAAGATTTAGTTTATCTTTTCCATTCAATAAAGTTATCAGCCTTCCCTTTCTTATACATGGTGACATTGTAGGGTAAACTCTGCCCGATTAAGCCTGATGTTGAAGTTAAGAAAGGTATCTCAGGCAATTTAGCACTTAATGACTTCAAAGAAAAAGTGGCCTCACTTCTTTCTTCCCTTACTGTACTTTTCTCTTGCATGGTCGTATCTGTGGGGTTTTATTTTTTCTGAAAGAGCTTATCTGGTACTCACTAGGTATCTATTTGAGACAGTTTAAATCACTAATCCTGGAAAAAATAACCCAATAAAAAAATAAAGAGATTTCTGCCACGAGTTGAACTGAGTCTCAGAAGGTTGCAGCTGCCACCAGAGTGACACAGGGTGATAACAGGTATGCACAATTTGTTCTGTTTTAAAGAAGTTTCGTGTGAATGTGTTTCCCTTCTACCAGGAGTACTTGGAGTATACTATGAACATACATGTGATCTCATAAAGCAGTCTAGCTAGTGGTATTTTATTGTATTGAAATAAGAAAACAAATAGAAAATCAAATATTAAATTTTTAACAGTTTTCCTAAAAGCTTAAATTATATTTTCAAAATCTTGACGTTTTTTACACTTACCATTTATTTCATTTACACATTTATTTGTTATTTACATAGTTATTTATAAATTTATTTCAACTAAACCAAGTGTTCCTGTGACATCGTTGTTATTACAAACAGTATCTAGTAAGTGTTAATCTAAGTAATTTATTGATCATGAGTCTTATCACTTTCTAAAGAAACGTCGTTCTTATGGAAAAGACTTTCTTATAGAAAAGACATCTTTCTTATTGAAAGACATTTGCATGGTTTATCCATATGTGAATATTTGTGGTCCTTCTTTCTTACTTGTCAATGATTGTCCTTCAATATCTGTCTTGTTTTCCTTGGAATTGGCTAGTGACTTTACAATTTGCATATTCAGGTTGAACAGCTTAGAAAATGTACTGTCTACAAGTTTCTAAGTCCCCTTTGCTTGCTGCTGAAACAGCATTTATTAGCAAAATATACTCATTTGGGCATGAGCAAATGGATTGTTTTGACTAACTGTGATATACATAAAAGTGGAAAAGATTCAACCTAATGATACATGAAATAACAGTTTAGCAAGTGACAAAATTGTCCTGAGATTTGAGGAGATTTCATATTTATGATCATATGCTGAAGCTATATGTCAGGTACAAACTGTATAATGACTGCTTGTAAGCATCATGCTGTGTTGTTGTTCACAGGTTCACAGGTTACTGTGAGTNAATGGAATGACTGGAGCAAACATGTTTCAATACCAACAAGAAAAGGCAGACTATCAAAAAATTATTCACAAGAAACACTACAACTCATTGTGTAGGAAGAGTGTTTGCTAGAGCTTTAAGTTAAAGTATTATCAAGGTGATGATATAAGGAAGATTTCTTTTTCCAAGTGATTAAGAAATAAACTAAGTGTTGTAGGAAACAGAGTCCTCTTATTTTTCTTTCCATCTCAAAAATCAAAAGTAACCAAGCAAGAAGCAATGACTAATAGAATGATAATGCTAGAATTCAAAGAGAGATACAGCACCCATAGACAAGCTGAAACAGAGGATACTTGATACCACTGTACACAAAGCAGAAATTGTGGTTGTTTAGGCATGAACTGCATGAGATTTTGTCAATAAAGGACATACAAGGAGGTAGGAGTTAAGGAGAAAACTGGCTGTGTCCTCTAAGAAGCTACATTCCTTGGTTTTGATCACATTTATTCCTCATAGGGAACTGCCCAGTGTTTGATTATTAATATTGATTGCTGATAAGGAAGCAACTTTGTTCTTTGAAGGTAGAGTCATGACCAGGGTAGTGTAGACCAACGCAGGAATATGGGACACTGCTTCTGTTTCACTGCCAGAGGAAGTATATAAGCAGTCAATTTTCAGAAGCTGGGAGGTAAACCCTGGAATTTAAAAAAGAGCTAGTACTCATTCTTTGCCAATTTGTGAAGCAGCTTTACAGTTCTATAATTTATTTCTTTAGGACTACATGTTGTCTTCTGTGCAGTGTCTGAGCCAATGTTGGCATGAGTTTTTTTCAGCTAAATCTCTTCTATAAGGAAATTCCTGTGTGTTCATGAAATTTTCTGTGTGTTTCCTTTCACAGCAATCCTCTGGGCAAGTTCATCTCAAAAATCTGGGGAAGAGAGAGCAAGGACTGGTAAAGCATCTGTTTTGACAGATGTTGACAATACAGCCGTCGTTCTCATCAAGTAGTTTTCTGCAGCGCATTTTGCTTACAACAAGTCTGCACATTTCAGAATATATTTCCACTTCAAACCCAAACAAAATCACAACGAATATTCTTACATTTATGCCAGATCTTTAAGAAATGCAATTACGACATATAAGAATGCCTCAAAATTGACATTCCTAATATATATATTATCACAATACCTTCCTTTTCAATTTCTGAAAATACTCTTGAAAAATCAAAAAATGTTTTCTATCCATTTATTTCCACAACAAGAAAAACAAGTACGTAATTAGATTGATTTCAACAGAGTAATGAGGTGATCTTTTATAAATAAAAAAGGCCCTGTCAGTTTAAATTAGCTACTTTCTGGTAAGTCTTTCAATAATGTAATTAAAAACTCAGGACCTCAACCCTCAGGAAGGTTCTGGAGCATTTCTGGATATCAAACGGAATAACGCACCTTTCAGAATAATTTGAAATGTCAAAAGAGAAAGGTGATCAGTGTTTTGTGTGGTTAAAATCCCATACATCATGGTTCATACCAATTTATTTCAATGCAATCCAACTGCTGGGAGGGGGTTTCTGTTCCCCCGCNGCCCAGGGATCAGGCTGATTAGATTTCGTGCCTTCTTGCCATGAGTCACTGTTGTCTGCCATGAGGCCAGAAAATTAAAAAAAGGAAGGAACGGAGGGANTCTCAAAAATCAAAAGTAACCAAGCAAGAAGCAATGACTAATAGAATGATAATGCTAGAATTCAAAGAGAGATACAGCACCCATAGACAAGCTGAAACAGAGGATACTTGATACCACTGTACACAAAGCAGAAATTGTGGTTGTTTAGGCATGAACTGCATGAGATTTTGTCAATAAAGGACATACAAGGAGGTAGGAGTTAAGGAGAAAACTGGCTGTGTCCTCTAAGAAGCTACATTCCTTGGTTTTGATCACATTTATTCCTCATAGGGAACTGCCCAGTGTTTGATTATTAATATTGATTGCTGATAAGGAAGCAACTTTGTTCTTTGAAGGTAGAGTCATGACCAGGGTAGTGTAGACCAACGCAGGAATATGGGACACTGCTTCTGTTTCACTGCCAGAGGAAGTATATAAGCAGTCAATTTTCAGAAGCTGGGAGGTAAACCCTGGAATTTAAAAAAGAGCTAGTACTCATTCTTTGCCAATTTGTGAAGCAGCTTTACAGTTCTATAATTTATTTCTTTAGGACTACATGTTGTCTTCTGTGCAGTGTCTGAGCCAATGTTGGCATGAGTTTTTTTCAGCTAAATCTCTTCTATAAGGAAATTCCTGTGTGTTCATGAAATTTTCTGTGTGTTTCCTTTCACAGCAATCCTCTGGGCAAGTTCATCTCAAAAATCTGGGGAAGAGAGAGCAAGGACTGGTAAAGCATCTGTTTTGACAGATGTTGACAATACAGCCGTCGTTCTCATCAAGTAGTTTTCTGCAGCGCATTTTGCTTACAACAAGTCTGCACATTTCAGAATATATTTCCACTTCAAACCCAAACAAAATCACAACGAATATTCTTACATTTATGCCAGATCTTTAAGAAATGCAATTACGACATATAAGAATGCCTCAAAATTGACATTCCTAATATATATATTATCACAATACCTTCCTTTTCAATTTCTGAAAATACTCTTGAAAAATCAAAAAATGTTTTCTATCCATTTATTTCCACAACAAGAAAAACAAGTACGTAATTAGATTGATTTCAACAGAGTAATGAGGTGATCTTTTATAAATAAAAAAGGCCCTGTCAGTTTAAATTAGCTACTTTCTGGTAAGTCTTTCAATAATGTAATTAAAAACTCAGGACCTCAACCCTCAGGAAGGTTCTGGAGCATTTCTGGATATCAAACGGAATAACGCACCTTTCAGAATAATTTGAAATGTCAAAAGAGAAAGGTGATCAGTGTTTTGTGTGGTTAAAATCCCATACATCATGGTTCATACCAATTTATTTCAATGCAATCCAACTGCTGGGAGGGGGTTTCTGTTCCCCCGCCCTCTGGGGCCATACGGGCAGCACTGCCCCTCTCTCACGGGACCGGTGGATGTTAAAGGGAAAGAAACTCCCATACCAACCTGACCCCTCCACCTCCCCACCCTGTGGGCTTCTCTGGGCTGCTGCGGTCGCTCTCACAGACCAAACTGTGATTGTGGCCGCGCTGGCAGCCACGCGCGGGGCAACTCAGGCGTGCAGCGGCGGCGAGCACAAGACGCGGCGACGCCTCGGGCGTGCGGCGAAGCGGGGCTGGGGCGCGCGGTTTAGTGCAGCTTGCAGTGGCGTTTAGAGACCTGGGACACCCTGACCCGGTCCCTGACCTCCTCCTGTGCACTCCGCTGAGACCCAGTGCAGCACCACAAGACATGCCACTCCTTGTTACTCAAAGCTGAGTCAAAGCCTGGGTAGCGCTGCCTCTACTGGGACTCGTGGATGTTAAAGGGAAAGAAACTTCAATACCGAAG
>WEKX01024934.1:10849-25408 GCA_013390025.1 Pitta sordida
CAACCCCGAGCCCCCTGCCCCGCCATAAGTTCATGGGGTGTCGCAATGTTGCAAAGTTAAGGTTTTACCAGGCTCCAAGAATGCTGACCAGAGCTCAGGGACATCCCTTCCCTGCCGTGAAGCCAGGGCGAGCACGCACGGGGCAGCAAGGGGCCCCTGGGGCCATCATGAGCACCGGGGCCGGGCCAGGGTCTGGTGGGGGGGGGGAGCAGCAGCATGAGGTTCAAGCTGCAAGCACACACGGTCACAGCAGCTGCTCAGAAACGGTTGCCTTTGCTCCCCTCTGCTCACAGAGCCCGAGAGGAGAAGCAGAAAATTGTCCGCACCGCTCCAGAGTGCCGGGGGGTGGAGCAATGGGCGTGGCCTGCATGCATATTAACGACCTGCATTTCTTTGCAAGTTTAGCATTTTGCGACGCCTTTGGCATGGCCCATTCCTCGCGATGGACGGGGTATAACTGTACTAGTTTTTTGTGAAACTAGAAAAAAACAGCAGAACCTAGCACAAAATAATGAGTTTAGTTCAAATTACAAAGAATAGGTTTTATCTTGGGACCACCTGTCATGATCTTTGCAGCCTAAGCAGAGAGTAAAATAAAGAAGGTTCTAAATTCTAATGTTACATTTATTACATGACTTGCAGGGGCTGCTGTGATAATCTTGTCTGACCTTCTGCAAACCACAAGAAACAAGAATTGACTGAGTTCAATCTTGGAAACAGAAAATATGTAAGTTTTTCTCCTACAGGTGTATGATTTTATCACAGAGACTCAAAAATCTTTGTGAGGCAATCTGGGGAAAGAGGAGTTGTGAGCATATAGAGAGCTGTAACTGGGCATATCTAGAGCTGTCCTACTGCTTAAATTTACACATACAGGCATCAACCTTTAGAGTCCTGGCTGTGCTCTGGACTTTCAGTATCTTATTTATACAGTTAACAGACACCTCTGAACAGAAACTCCAAGCAATTCAATATGGCCTTCATTACATGACATATGTATGCCTAAAATTATAGGTTTGGATTTGCATATAGATCATGCTTTAAAAAATGCATTTGAAGTTCATCTATCTCATAAGAACCAAAAAGGGAAATTCCATTTCTTTTCATACCTCAACAAAAAAGTATGCAAGACTGTTAAAACAGCATTTATCAAAGTAATCAAGAGTCTCTTTATTTTATATACAAGTTTATGAAATTATCCTTATATTCTATAAAGCATATGGACTATTAAAACAAACTGTTCCCTACTATTCCTCAAGCGAATAATGTAAGTTATCAAAACTTGTCTTACAACCTTGTTGAGACTCACATATCTTCATCTATTTAGTCCTCAGAATTATTTCTAAATTTTATAAAACAAATTTTTCAAAATGCTCTTATTATAAAGGAATATATTCCTGACTTTTTACATGAGTGCAAGTTTTTGCATTGCTTTAGCAAAACCAAATCATCCCTTTTAGAGTAAATGTTTCTCCATATTTTTATTGTCTGTTTTGCCAGGGTGACTTTATTACTTCTCAGAAGGAAGGATAAGCCAGACATATTCTTAAACAGACTTTTCTTTATATTGGTTCTGGTTAAGCATTCACTCCTCCCCAGTCCCCTCTTTTTTTTAGATACTGACAGTGTAAAAACTTGAAGTTGCAATTTGAATGCATTCATGCACTTCAGTATATTTCTCACATAGACTCCTACCTGGAGCAGAAAAATGTCCCTATTGTGGTCAGTCGGTCCAGGGAGGTTGTCCTTCCCCTGTACACAGCGCTGGTCAGACCTCATCTTGAGTACTGTGTGCAGTTCTGGGCTCCCCAGTTTAAGAGGGATGTTGAGCTGCTTGAGAGGGTCCAGAGNTGATCTATGCTCTAGACTGATAGCTCAGCCTGTGCTCCATAATCATAGAGATTGATGGGAAAATATGGAGTTAGAGTCAGTTTTAGTTATCAAATTAATATTATGCATATAACTTTCTTTTTGCTATGTAGATAATTTCATTTTAACATAATTTTAATACTGAAATTGTAGAGAGACTTAAAAATGTTTTCTTGTTAATTATTTTATAATTCTTAACAGAATAATGAGATGCAATATTGAAATTTTGCTGGTAAAAACTCTTCAGGTTTCCCTCTCACTAGAATATATTATTTGCTTTAAAATTGAAGAGTAAGTCAAAAGCTGAATAGAAATTATAAGGCTATTAAAGAAGATTGATTATAAGAAAAGTGTTACGGTTTCTCTATGGGGCTTCCAAAGGCATCTTTTAAATATCTAAGCTAAATATGTTTTTTTCTGAACTCAGACAGAACAATAATAACAACTGACAGTTATACAGTGATCCTCCGCATACCCGTGATCTGTAATTTGTTGAATCTGAATAGTTGCTGTTGATTTTCCAGCGAGTTATGGGACCTGGCACGTGCGCAGACCATGCAGAAACTACTGCGAACCCCGTCTGTTCATGAACATATAAACTGGTTCCAGCTGGGAGCCACCGTTGCATGGCCAGGATGCATTTATTGTAAATGTGTGGTTTTGTACGGCTGGAATTGTCCCCGCCGAGCTACAAGGCGGGGTGATGGGGCTGCCATTGTGTGTGTCTGTACATGAGAGCGAGAGGCACCTTCTCCCGTCCTGCAGGGTCTGGCGGGCTGGTGCCCGACTGTGCCGAGCCAGGGTGGGGGGGGCACACACACCCGTGCCATGCCGGGACTGGCAGGAAGGAGCTGGAGAAGCTGCTGGAGCAGTTACCGGCAGAGGCAATGGGGGGCCCTCGGGGTGTCTGCATTGATTGGCATTGTTCTCCGCCAGGCTGCAGGAGAATTGTGTGTGTTGGAGTGGGAGGCACCTTCCCCCCGACCCCTGTGCTGCCCTTTGTGGCTGGGGTGCTGAAGGGAAAGGTGGCCCCACAGCCCCGCAGGGCATGCGGATGCGACAGGNTCCCGTCCTGCAGGGTCTGGCGGGCTGGTGCCCGACTGTGCCGAGCCAGGGTGGGGGGGGCACACACACCCGTGCCATGCCGGGACTGGCAGGAAGGAGCTGGAGAAGCTGCTGGAGCAGTTACCGGCAGAGGCAATGGGGGGCCCTCGGGGTGTCTGCATTGATTGGCATTGTTCTCCGCCAGGCTGCAGGAGAATTGTGTGTGTTGGAGTGGGAGGCACCTTCCCCCCGACCCCTGTGCTGCCCTTTGTGGCTGGGGTGCTGAAGGGAAAGGTGGCCCCACAGCCCCGCAGGGCATGCGGATGCGACAGGGCATGTGGTTAAGCTGTTGTTCCCCCAGCTTGGAGGACACGCCGCAGCCTGGGTCACATCCAGGTGGGGGTGGGGAGCCAGGCTGGGCCAAGCTGAGCCACCACCCTCCCTCCCTGCCTGCTAGACATATGGCTGTTTTCTGTCTGCCCACACAAAGTTCTTTCAGGGATGCACAGTAGATACACAAACTTTCCCAACAGAATAAAACTTGTAAGAACAGGTAACCTCCTAACAGAAACTCTTGAGAGCATTGCCAAGGCCCATCCCTGTCTGGTACTGTCCCACCTCCCTCTGTCTCCCATTGGCTACCCAGGCACTGCTATGCCATGTCATTGACTGTGGCACCTGCTGCTCTGGGATGGGATGGGACAATAGAGCAGCTGTCATACAGCATCCCAGCTCCCTCTGTCTCCCATTGGCCGCCTAGGCACTGCTGTGCGTTGACAAGAGATAACTCTGTAAAACAGTGTTCCAGCTCTCCTGCTGCTCCTGGCTCCACGCTGCTCTGCAGCTGTCCCAAGGGCTGGCTACAGAACTGCCTTTTGCCTGTTACTAAGCACTGCCATAGCCCCGATCTGAAACAGTTTTTGGGACTGTGCCTCCAACCCTCTGCCGGGGCTGGCAGGAGGAAACCTCCCACAGCTCCTGGCACACATAGGCATTCCCCGAGGGCTTCCTCCTGCCCTGGGAAAGGCTTTGGCGGGTCGGTCCCACTGGAGGCTCGGGAAGTGCAGTTGCCACACCCCTCCTCCTCTGTGCCCACAGTCAGGCAGGTCCCATGGCCAGGGCCCGGTGGAACCCAGGGACTGTGCTCGTTGTGACCAGTGTTCGCCTGCCCTGACACTTGTCCTGCTGCCAAATGCAGCAGCCGCCCACACCCCTCGCCGGAGCACAGTCGTGTCAGGCAGCACTCAGGCAACTGAGACAAGCCCCACTCTCAGGACCGTCCTCCAGACCTTATTAGGGGAGGGGGCGTGGCTACAGGCATGGCGTACTTGAATACTTAGTGGGTTCGCTGTCCTCGTGGATTCCAGGACTCGCATGAGGAGGGTCAGACTCAACAGCCCACGAGTAACTGGGGACTACTGTATAGCATATTTCAGGCAAAGATATCAGTAAATTCTACGAACTAATAAAAAATTTTATTTACAGCTAACACTTTCTTATAACTGAAATCTTGACAAACTTAGGGTGAAAATCAGCTCCACTTATTACTAAAACACAGAAAACAACATGTTCAACACGAAAAATTAAAAATGTTGTGTCCGTTTGAAACTTGAGTAGAAACATAGACATAAGATCCAGTGCAATTTAGCTGGTATATTAAGGCAATGCTTTAAAACAAATATGCATCATTTCATGCCTCCAAAAAGTCAGGATAATGTCTAAAAGAATTAGCATGTATATATGTCGAGGATAGCAGCTAATCTGCTTGCAATTTACCCCTTATCAACACAGAAGAAATAGACATTGATAGCACCCCAGTGTACCCTTGAGAAGAGAGCTTTGCAGAAGCTTAAGCTAAGGCATGCAAACAAACAACTGCTACAGAACTTTCTCACCATGAAAAGCCCTACGATGGACCAGAAGACAGAACTGTGATTGTCTACCAATGAACATAGCGTAAATGTGTGCAGCCAATTAGAATAGCCTTCTGATACTTTAACTGTACATGTGTGATAAACAATTCATACATTTCACAGGCATTACAGCCATTACAATAGAGGCATTTTCACCAGCAAGTGTGTATGTATGTATGTTTTGCTTTTGGCCACCCTTAATACGACATATATATGCTTTGCATTCAAGGTCATTAACCAACAAATCTAGAGCAATCTATGCATTTCCACCTTGTTCTAAAACTGGAATAAGCAGAGGTAAAGTTGTCTGAATACTCCAGAAATATGTGCTTTAGAGCAATGGGGCTCAGCAAAAGCTACAAGTCACTCGTCCCAGACATAAACTGTGCTTTGTCTGTCCTGAGCCTTTATAGAGCAGTAGATTTTCTACAACGTTGAAGAAGACAATGATGATGTTCTTAAAATCATCAAAGTATTCTCTTGTGGAAGGTTTTTCATCAGCCTCCCTCAGCAGGAATGAATGGACAGTTCCCTCTGATGTGCTGGAGCTCACATCAGCTCTCACATAAAAATTCTGCTTTTTGCTCAAGGTTATATTTTCATTTATTACTTATTTGTGTAATATTACGATTTTGTGCGTTCATAGTCTAGTAAGCCCACAAGAATAAGGGTGTGCAAGGAAGTGTGTGTGAGATGTGTGACAAGAGCCACTGCAGAAGAAGAATCAATATAAAAAATTCAGACTAAGAGACTGAATCCAAATCTTTTACTATCAGAGAGTGGTCTTCCAGTCAGTGTAGATGGCATGGAACAAATAAAGAAAATGAAAGGCAATTCCATCATTTAAATGGACAAAACAAGCTTATCACAACTTTTCACAGGAAAATGTTTTACTCTGGTTTGTTGGTTGTTTGGTATGTTTTTCTAGGGTATTTATCTTCTTTTACCTCCTTCTCTGACCTCATGCTATACCAATGATATTAGAAAATGTTACTAGCACAGTTAAGTTACTTGTACAAATAATGAATGCTCTTCTACACAATTAATATAACATAAACCAAGTATTTGTGTTCATATATATATTTTTAAGCTAAGGTTAAAAAGGGTTAGTTTAAAATTAAGTCATATCATAAATATTATTCTTATTTCATTTAACCTTAATTCATATTATCTCTTTTTCTTCTTTTTTAATCTCTTAAAAATAATTGTCTTCTATTTCCTTGTCATTACCCTGGTCATTTCATTCAATGCTTGATTTAGAAAATTGTATAGAGAAGGGCTGTAAAGGTCAAATGGGCTACGATATAATAATTTAGTTTATTGTTCTATAGATTATAAATGCAACATGTTTTATGGAGCAGCACAGAAGAAAATAGTCACTATTCAGGAAATTAAAGGTCTACCAGTGTGATGCACAATTCTCTCCTGAATTGAAGATTAATTAAATGTTTTTAAAAAAATCAAACTAAATGTCAGAGGAAGAGAGTTGAAATTAGAGATCATAGAGTAACTATAAGAAGCATAGCTAAGACAAAATAATTTGACATATTATCATACATAATGCATAATAATATCTGAAAAATAACGTTTTTCAGGTCCAAGATCCAGCATGAACAGATATTGATATGATAACAATGTTATGTTGGTGTGTACTTAATTAATGTGAGTTTAGAATTGAGGATGTTTCATTCCTCCCATGCATATTAAACTACTTACAATGGCCAAATAAATAATAAAGGAATTTATTTATGTACATGGTTTTGACTGATTAAAGTCTTCTAGACCTTTGTTTCTCCTAGAGAAAGAGGAATCATGAATGTTTTAAGTTGAAAAAACGCATTCTGAAATGCTGCAATAATTGTCAACTGTTAAGGTAAATGTGGGATATCATAAATGAGATTTTTCCCTTATCAAACTACTTTCTCATTATTCCATGATTTAAGTATTGATTGCTGTGAAAGTTAAGCCTTTTTTTTAAATCCCAAGAGACGCTACACTATAAGGCTTCTTTTCAATTTGCGTTTGGGTAAAGAGTGTACTAGGAGAGGAGGAGGAAGAGTGTTAGACATCATAAAGATGAAAAGAAACAGTAATTGTTTTCTCGCAACCTTCTTTTCTACTTTTTCTTCCCTATCCTAGTGTTTACATGTACCCTTTTCATTTTGCACTCCTCCTAATCTTTTGTTTCACATGCCAGCTCTTTTCATCTCCCACTTCCTTTTCTACATATTATTTTTGTACTCCTGTAAATTCTATAATCTCTCTTTTATAATTTCTCCATTGTAATTTTCTCTGTTTGGATCATCAGGATGTTGAAGAACAGCGTAAAAATATAACCTCACCCTTTGCTTGCAAGCTGTGATGAGCACAGCCCAACTAGCTTAACATGACCTCCTTCTTAGGCAGAGAGGAAGAGACTCCCCACTGCCTTCTCTTGCTCAATTAGATGCTGATCTGTCTTCCTCCTTGAACAGGGCTGGACCCAGTTTGTAATCATTTGCAGCCTCTAGATTCTGGTCAAAAATTTACCAATACTCTCAGATGTCACATGCATCACTTAGTATTACATGGTGACAGACAAGACTTAATCAAAGGCACTGCATACACAGATATTGAAATATTTTACTGAACGTACAGATAAAATCAGAGTATTCAAGACACTGAATACACTCTTCAAAGAGCCTTAATGCGCTGGGTTTGCTGTGGCTGGTTTTTTCTGACAGCGGAGGGGGGTGCTATGGAGGACGCTTTTCTTCTAGAAGTTGCTGGAAGACTCTCTCATAGCTGGAAGAGGTAATGCCAGCCAGTTCCTGACTGGACCCACTGCCGGCCAAGGCCAGGCCAATCAGGAGAGATAGAGATGCCTCTGTGACAACATATTTAAGAAGGGGGGAAAAAACGTAAGAGGAAGAAGAAGAAGATGGCTGCTGGAGAGGAGCTGTGAGAAGTGGTAACAGCAATGCAGACACCAAAGCCAGGGTCAAAGGAGAGGGAGCAGGTGTTCCAGGTGTCTCCCTGCAGCCCGTAGTGAGAACCATGGTGAAGCAGACTGTTCCCCTGCAGCCCATGGAATGGAGAGAACACGAGGATGCAGAGATCCACCTGTAGTCCATGGAAAGAGGAATCCACACGAGAGCAGGAGGATGCAGAAGGGCTGCAGCCCGTTGGAGCCCACATTGGAGCAGAGTCCCAAGAGAGACGTGTGGCTTGTGGAGAAGAGGCCACGCTGTGTGGCAGAACTGTACCTGGTAGGATCTGTGTGCTTTGGGATGGGACTCACGCTGAAGCAGCACAGCCAGTGCTCAAAGAACCACACCCTGTGGAGTGACCCACGGGTAGCAGAGTATGGAAGAGCTGTTGCCCCTGGGATTGGACTTATGCTGGAGAGGGTTATGAAAGACTTTCTCCTAGGGTGCGGCAGGGGGGGACACCCCTTCAAATGCAGGGAAAATGGCTTCCTCCCCTTAGCAGTGGCAGAAAAACACCAATTGCTTGGCTTTTCCCTATCCCTGTTCCCCCTTATCTCCTGGAGAAAAAAAGGGAATGTGGTACCTGTTGTAAGAGATGGTGGGTTGGGGGGAGAAGGTTGCCTTTAAGATGATACTTCTCACATCAAGCTCTGATCTTGCTAGAAATAAATCCTTTATATCCCCACCTTAAAATGTTGTTTTACCTGTGACAGTAAAAGATTTCTAATAGTCCTCATTCCTGCTGTAGCAAAAACCCTTCCATTTTTTTTCCTTTTCCTCTCTCCTCCTGTTTGTAAGAGGGTGGAGAGGGGGGATAATGAAGTGAGGAAGTGGTTGTGAGTTAATTTCTTGCATCCAGACAGAGTCAAACCACGACAGTCAAGCAGCAGAGAGCTGTGCTTAGGACATAGGCAAAGAGAAAAGAAGGAAATCAGATGGTGTATTGACTAGTGTTGATTAGAAACTCTTTCACTGGGCTTCTAAAGATAGACATTCATTTAAGAAATGATGGGTGGTTTTAGCTCAGCAAGTATGTTCATTATATGCTTCAGACTTACTGAGAACAAATCCTTACTGTGAATTATCAGTTAAGCATCTCAATTCTCTATACATCTACTTAAGAATTTACGTTTGAACAGAATGTGAAGCTGAAGTGTATGAAATTATTTTAGATAAAATATTTAAGCTTTGAGGGGAAAAAAACCTTTTGCACAACTACAAACCTTTTATAATTTTTGTCTGGTTTTTTTGCTTGCCACTTTAAAGATAAAAGGAGCTTTCAGATAGAGGTAATTCACTGAGTTGTGGAAAAAAGTAAAAAAAAAGGTGAAAGAGTAAGCATTATATTAATAATGGGGGATTTTACAGCTTTTTATTTGCACATTTCAGTAGATATTGGTGTTTGTGTGTGGATGTGTGCTCTGCGAAATAGATTTTTAGCTAAAACAATCCTTTTTTAGATTTCACACAAGTGTCTAGTAAGCACACCTGAGAGGAACACTAAAGAATTGTCTATTGACTAGGATGTCCAGAAAGATGTTTTGTTCTTTTAAATTGTCAAAGGAGTACAAAACTTGCATCGCTTGAAATGATCTTCCATAATACAATAGAAACAGAAACAGAAAGGGAGCAGATAATTAACAAAGCATTTCTACATCTGTCATCTCCTGCTGATTTTAATAAGTCACTTTTAAAACACCTTGAGAACCTTTAGGGGAAATTAGAGTAATACTTGTTTCCCTTCATTTTTTTTATTTTGACTTATCCATCAAGATAATGTTAGTTAATTGTGCCAGGACTATATCCGAGTGTCACTTGAATACGTTCTTTTTCATCTGAATTGCATCTGAACCTGCCACTACTTGTCAATTTTTACTGAAAAATTCTGATGCTTCACACTTGGAAACAGATCTTACTTCTTAGGTTTCTTTTGGATTTGTTTAAAAGCATCTGTATTATCTCTCACTATCTCATCTCATTATTTTACACATCGAACATTTGAGTACATAGTTCAAATATATTGCTATGGTTTGTTCACTATTTCATATTTAAATTATTGCTGAGCTTACATCTTTGCAAGCTATAGATCTAAGCTATGTAAGGTATACATCTGTGTGTATCAGCTTCATGATCAGCTGATCAGCTAACCACACTCAAGAAAATACTCTCAGTAGTCAGGCAAAACATCTGCCCACACATCAAAGAGATTACAATACATAAGGAACTCAGGAGATTTAATGCTTCTAGCACCACCTCTACTATAAAGATAACACCATAATAGATGTGGTAAAAGTAGAAAAGCAAATTATTGGTGGTTAGGCATGAATAAATCTAAGGACACCACTAGATTTCTTGCAGAGGTAGACGATAACTAAATCTACTGGCAAACACCGAAGTTGTGCCCTCTATACTTTTCCAGGCTCTTTGGCTGCTTCAGAAATAAAATTTTTTCCACTGCATGTTTACTTTTTTGGTCAGCTACCTCAGGGATATATGGATGTATGTCAAACATACTAGAACATTACTGGCACTGAACTGCAAAGCAGATTTGAATTGTGCGCTACTTCTTTTATGTGAGCTTTGACTTTGTCCTAAACAATTCCCACAATTCCTTCTCTCCTGCTTTGTCGGTTTTTCACCAATAGGAAATTTTACTTCAGCAGGTGCTGAATCTACCTCTGAATACGTTTCAGACTTGAAATAAGAATTCATTTGCTCAAAAGTATTTTCAAGTTAATTTTTTCCACTGAAAATAATTTATATCCATTATCACACGGTGATTTACCTATAGTGCTTTGCATTGAATATTTGTAGTACATAATAACTATTACATTCTTATGCTTTCTTCTACTCCCATTATTTTTCTGGTTTACCTACCTGAGACATAAAAAGAATTTAAGCAGTTAATATATGCCAGAAATGATACAATAGATTTCCATGTATGCAAGTGTGACAGATGTGAGTTATGTTTTACACAAGAATAAATTTCTCTGCCCTTTAGCTGCCAGCCTGTCAGCTTCACCTGTGTCATTTGGAGAGAGCATTTCCTAATTTTCATAAAATGGCAGATTTCAGGTCCACAGACTTTTTTTGTTCATAGCGATCTTTAACATCTTGAGAATTAACTCAGTTTTATAGAAATAAATTTCCACACCTACTTTTTCAAGGTCTAATCAATTAATTCAGTCCATGAAAGGGGAAAAAAGTAAAACCTGAGATTTTTCTAGTAGAACATTTAGTTACAGTAGATGTTATGAGAATCTTACTTACGTATCATGTCTTTCAGGAATATCTCACAATCAACTAAGTTTAGTTATCAAGGAGTCTAATGGGTTTTAGGCACCTAGGATATATTCATAAATTTGACTTATGCTAGATTCAAAACATTTGTATACTAATGACCTCAGATGAATTCAGAGCAGATATAACTAGACTTATTTTTCTTCAACTTTCAGATATGAGATGTCTGCATCACATGCTATTACATTACTTAGTTATGTTATTCACTCATTTTTCATTAAACGTTTTAAGATTCTCAAATGAAAGATGTTGAAAGTGAATTGTTTTTCTTATCATAACAAGATTGTAAGTATGTTTGTCAGGTAAAGGACAGGTGGGTACCTGTAATGGAAGGACATTTGAGGATGTAAGAGGTTTGAGGGTATCTAGTACACAGTTATTCATCTAAAGAAACAATGTAAAGAGATGGAAAACTAAGAAATTGAACAACAAGGTACACAAACACTAAACAGAGACACTGAGACAATAAAAAAATGACAACACTTAGGTCCATGACTGATGGATTCCAGAGAATAAGAGTCTGCCACCAGTGACTTCCACCTAATCTGCTGGAAAGGACCCGGCACTCTGTGCCCCTCATGTCTGTGTGAGTGGTGGTGGTGTTTTTGTGGGTGAAGTACTGCTCTGCCTCTACTGGTCTGTGTGTTTGCCTGGAAAATTGGACTCATTCAGACAAATTCACAGGTTCACAGGTTCACAGGTTAGTCCGAGTTGGAAGGGACCCTCAGGATCATCTGTCCAACTCCCCACCAACTAGACCATGTCACTGAGCTCCTCATCAAGTCCTCCCTTATACACCTCCAGGGATGGTGACTCCACCACCTCCCTGGGCAGACTATTTCAATAAGAGATCACTCTCTCTGTGAAAAACCTCTTCCTAACGTTCGGTCTAAACCTCCCCTGGCGTAGCTTAAGGCCATGTCCTCTTGTTCTGGTGTCATCAGCCTAAGAGAAGAGGTCCACACCCACCTGGCAGCAACCTCCCCGCAGGTAGTTGTAAACAGCAATTAGGTCCCCTCTGAGCCTCCTCTTCTCTAGGCTGAGCAATCCCATTCATTTGAATAAATGTAAATGCAAAACTGCTTACTTCTAGTTTTTGCCTGGAGGGTAAGTAATCTTGGCTAATATTAACTGCTTCAAAATGTGGATTTGCAGTCAGAGTCAGATAGTCGACTTACATATGTTAGCACCGAATTAACCAACTTCTGTAGGTAGCCCTCTTTTTCATCCATAGCAGAAGGAACTTAGGTGACTGAGGAAAGAAAAGTAAATTTTAAAAGGCTAAGACTGAGTGAGAGGAAATCTGGAACATAGGCACTAAGAAAAGAGAGAAGGCTGTTTCTCTGGAATGAAAAAATTCAGAGGTCATGGAAATTCTAGTGCAAACTTGTAATTAATGTGACCCTGCACATATAAACAGGCAGGGAGGCAGTCTTTCACTTGTACACTGTGCTGATAAGATCGTTCAATGCATTGCAAGCACCAAAGGATTCTTAAACCATTTGAGGGGGATGCTGATACACTAGAGGTTGTGCAGGAAAAGCTATAAAAAAAGAACTGAAGGGCTGAGTATGCACAAGGTACATGTCACTTCAGGACATCACACAAAGAGCAAAGGGTCTCTGTATCTCTGAAACACGTTTAAATGTATTTTCCAAACATATGAGGATGTTTGAAATATTTGTGTCTTAACCTGATTGATCCAAGTTATATTTCCTGTACAACATTAATATTACTCATAAAATTCTGTAAAAATATGGGTTTGAATATTATTCCCGAGATTTTCCAGAGAGAAATTATAAACAGAATTTATTGTATAAATTAGTCACCGAGTTCATCAACCACTTTGAAGTATCTCGATTTATGACACCAAATTTTGTCTCTCGAGCTCTTGAGTTGATTGACATAGCTAGTTATTATCCTTTGGATGAACAAGCCAGTAAAAAGGGTAAGACACTGAACATTTGTGTTTCACAGGTTATTCTTTTGGCAGGAAAAATATCAAGGCTCAAATACCTTTGGCTCTATTCTAGACATTTCCTTTTGCCATGGTCAGCCTCATACTTTTTGCATATTTTCTTCTACTACTTGAGTTTTCTCCTGCAAAACAGGCTTGCTTTTTGTGAAAATTGTTATCTGGCTTTATTACTGAGTAAGGTCTGTAACTTTCATTTCCAACATTACCTCATACAATCCCCAAAGAAATTGTTGGCTCAAAAAAGTTGTCACTATAACCTATCTTTTTAATGTCTACTTTTTTTGACACCCCCAACAATAACTGATACCAGGGGACTTTAGCAAATAGATTATATTGTGCATAAAGAATTTCAAAATTTTGATATGACGCAGGTCACTGTTGATGTAATACAGTGATGTTAAAAACATCACCGGTGATTATATGGTTATTAGATGAAATGTGTTTTTTAGAAAAAGAGGAAAAAAAAAGAAAAGAAAACTATGATAAAATTTTGCCTCAAGCTGATTCAGTTTTGGCAACCTAGCCAAGAGTTCAATAGCTAGTGACATTAAGGTGAAATAAGAATAGTGAATCCCAAGTGATATTGTTGGGGGATGCAAAAGTAACCCTTGAGAGAAAAGTTGTATTTTGACATATAGCAGAGCTTTGTTAATATCACTGAGTTTGAACAATGTTAGTAAGTAGACATGGAAGAATATAAAAAAATATAACAAAGAAAACCCCTTGAGCAAAGAGTTTCTCTCTTTGTCATGGAATTCAGTACAAGCCAAATTAAGTTGAAGGCAGTGGATTGCATAATTTCTCAGGAACTGGTAAGCAACAGAAGGAGAGCAGATACCAAAATAGCCAAATAAACATTATTATTACTGAATTCCTCATTATATATAATTTTCATATAGGGCAAAAGACAGGTCACTATGATGTAAGAAAATGTCTTACTACTGTCATTTATTCAACATATAGTTGTATATATTATTCAACATATAGTTGAGCATAAGAAAGTAAATTCAATGTTTTAATTCAGGCCCACTGGCCAAATAAGTCATGGGCCATGATAACTGTTTTAAAAATGTATATTTGAAATTATATGGAAAAACATTACTTATTACTGCATTAGTCTCATGTCAGCATTGAAGCCAACAATTTTTTTAAGAGATAAATGCAAATTATAATTATAGAAGAGAAGAATGAGGAGCATAAAAGCTCTCCTCTGATCTTGGAAAAATATCCACTTGTCTCATAGTATGATTCTCTAGGTTCTCTTTTCTTATAGCAGAACTTAAAAAACAGATGGATAAATGCTTTACTGTGAGCATTTGTGTCCTGGTTCGGGTTTTTTTTTGCTCCTCTGGCAGCCAGGGAGTTAACAGCTCAGCTCTTGCCTGGGTCTCAGTCACTGCCAGTGATTCAAGGTTGCAGAGATAGGATTGCCTCTGTGAATAAATATATTCAGGAGAGAAGAGAAAAAAAAACCTCAGTAGCAAGA
>WEKX01024941.1:0-11334 GCA_013390025.1 Pitta sordida
AGAATAACCTGTGAACCTGTAATGATGAAGAGTTGATAAAAAAACGCCAATGTTTGCGTGTAGAATTATGAGTCACAGGAACAGGAGATCTTCACCCAAACACATGACAATGAATGTAATCATAATGTATGTTTTAAGGAGAAAGGAAATAATTTTTTAAAAGTCACTTCTTTGCCTTATGGTGTATCTTTTTCATCCTTTCCACCATAGAAAATCAAATTATTAGGAATTAATTTTGGCAACAGGTAGTTTCTATACTACCATCACAACTCATAACGTATGGAGAAGTCCACTTCATGTTATACCAGACATCCCATTATCGTCAGAAACGTTCTTATTTATAACCTTCTCTGGTAGTAGTAATGTCTGAAAGGGATCGGAGACTGCCTCACATCAGGTAAGCACAATTAACTTTCTTGTTAATTTTAAGAAAATAGCATGTAAATATTTATTAAAAATATGTAGATGGCATCAGTTTATAAAAAAAAGCCTGGCAATTTTCCAGAGACCCTTTTAGTTAATCTTTCAATAAACTGGGTGGGTTTACAGCTGAGAGACCTAGGTTATTCAGCATATTGACAGCTAGGTAAAGTAAACTCTCTTCCTTTCTGGATAAAGAGCCAAACAATTTTGGGAAGTCTGTAAATGTTTAGTGAAAAATGCATTAATCTTAATCTTCTAAAAAAAGACACCAGCATGCTGTTGCTGTCATTTTAATTGCCACAATGCAATTAATAAATTTAAGGGATGATCAATTCTCTTAGTATCTAAGAGAAGTCTCTCCCTTTTGATTTAGTTCCAGACCGCTAATGAAATCTGAAAAAAAGGTGTGAAATCTCACTGTAGGAAATTCAATATCAAAGCTCTTAAAGTTTTAGTGGTATTGGTCTATAGCCTGTAGTTTGAAGTTCCTCATAATTTCAGTGTAAGAACTGTACTGCTTTAATCAGTCAAGTTCTCTTCAGAATCTATTTTCATCAAAGACTGGCTCTAGATAAGTTTTAAAGGACAGATGATGGAAAACAACCAGACACAAAACCCAAGTTCCTGTATTTGTCCATTTTCATCATGATATTGTCTGTTTCAGCAGCCAGTAAACACTGACGTTTAACATAGAGGAATCACTTTATATAGGCATATTTGGCATACTTGGGTAGAACTTAAGACTTTTTTTCCAAAAAGAAATTATTGCTTGTCTGAAAAAGCATGTGTCAGGAAAGAACAATGAATTGCCATCAGAATTACACAGAATCACAGAATCACAGAATCAGTAAGATTGGAAAAGACCATAGAGATCATCAAGTCCAACCTATCACCTATTACCTAACCTAGCCAAACCTGTTACCTAACCTGTTGCCATCCTGCTACCAACACACCGTCCTACCTATAACACACTACCCTAATATCTAGGTCATGCCACCTAGTATTTCATCCAACCTTTTCTTAAACACCTCTAGGGACGGTGACTCCACCACCTCCTTGGGCTAAATAAATTCTGCTAAATAAACAAAATATTCAGTATTATCATTATCAGTCACAGTATTTTTTCCTTTCACGACAAATCATATTGGGAAACCTATACAGGTAAAGGGCTTGTCAGTGATAAAACTCTTGTAGCTACACAGACTTCTTCCAAATGTGGCTCTTTTCTTTTTAGGTAAAGGCACAAGGACATGAATGTGAAATTTAACCTTCCAAAATGTTGGCAGAACTCCTTATAAGTCTGTTATTACATACACTAATATGAAAAAAAATGTGAGTAACACTTTAAACACTACACATTTACAAGCCATATATTTAAGAGTCTAAGGATACAGGCAAATTCTTGACAGGACTGAGGTGCTTTTAATAAAATCGCTCCATTCTTGTAAATTTATGTAATTTTACAATTGCAGAGTGCGCTAGAGCAAGTAATTGTTATTTCATGTGGTGAAAATGAGTACACAAACCATGGGGTGTGTCTAAAGCAACTACTTGATTGTGTTAAAAAAAAAAAAGAAACAACAACAAAAAAAGCCATCAAGAAGATTGACTAATTTATGGAAGCTAGGTACTTAAATGTTCTGGAGACATACAGAGCAGAAGACAAGGGAGGCATTATTCACATGACCTGCTACTAAGCAGTCACAATTGTATTGCCACTATGACAGCCATTATGAGGGTTCAGTAAGTTTTGATAAGACCCCTTATAAAGCACTGTTAGCCAAACCCAAATGCGTGTCTCTTATGTATTCATTAATGGCAACTTGGTGTACAGGACACAAAAAAACCTAAATGTCTGAAAAAGATGAAGTGAGTGTCACTTGAGAGCTAAGAGGTGTCTAGCCAATCTTTATTTGCGTTCTTGAGGCAGAAGGAGTTGGACATAATTTCCTTCTATCATGTTATTTTTTTTCTCCTTAACTACAGAAATTATCACTCTTCTTTCCCAGAACTTACTTTTCTCCAGCTCTCTCATCGCAGCAATTCTTTCTCACCACAGATACATTAGATGTGTTTTCAGGTCTCTCTCTCTCTCTCATCACTTAATTCCATTTTCCATTACAGAGGCAATTGTGGTTTCAGAAAGCACCTGAGAGAACACTTCATAAAGTCAATAGTTCATCATTGAAAAAGGATCTGGGACCACATGAGAGGTTATAATCTTAGATAATGCATACTGACCATTTTTTTCCATGTGTTATTTTACTTTTTATTTATTTGCACTGTCTGTTTATACTGGATCAACATTTCTCCCTTCCACATCCCATCTCCCATCCTCCCACCTCACTTCCATATACCTATAGTACAATCATACTTTTGCCTGGATCAACTGCTATTTGCATTTAAATAGCTATAGGTTTCTGTAAAGCTCAGCTCAATCTTTAATCCAAGATACAGTTTTAGTCTTTAGTCCAAGCACTTTAGTGCTTTAGGAAACAATCTTGCTGAAGGCGATTGACAAAAGCCAATGGTTCATTTTCAGGTCATCACACAGCCAGGAATACATAAGCACAAAGGAAAGGGTAGATTCTCAGTGGTAACTTGGGTAGACCCATATGAACAGAACAGGCTGTGAAGACTTGTGGAGGTACATACCAGCCATTAGGTAGTTCAACTGCAGAGCCAGATGACATCAAGTCTCAGTGAAACTGTCACGTCTAGTTCACAAAGCTTTGGGTATTCAGTAAATCATACTGAGTCTGTCAATTGAAGGGCAGAGTTCTACACACAACTCCAGGAAAAAAAGAAGTTGCCAAATGGAAACAAATACCTTGAGCACCATGTTCTGTGTAATGATGTCTGGTATGCCTGGTGTCACTGCCACTAGATGGACCAAAGAACTTCCCTTTTCAACCAGCCGCACATAATCAGTATATAAATAACATAGGTCTAGTGAGGTACCAAGATGAGTTCACTTCTCTCATACCACAACACCCTCTTACAGTCCTGCATGGCAACCAAGTCACTACCATCAATGAATTCCAATAATGGATATTTCCACAGATAATAAAATACTGGGGTTTTTTCCACATTCTAAGTGCTCCTACTTCCATTTTTGTTCTAATATGCAGCTCAGCAATTAGAACTGCAAAACTAAAATGCTAGGAGGAAAAATTTATTTGTAAAACATTCAGGATGCTCTCATCCTTCCAGTACCTGAAGGGAGCCTACAAGAAAGATGGAGAGGAATTTTTTACAAGAGCGTGTAGTGATGGGACGAGGGAGAACGGCATAGAACTGAAAGAAGATTTAGATCAGATATTAGGATGAAGTTCTTTGCTGTGAGAATAGCACAGGAACAGGTTGCTCAGAGAAGTTGTGGATGTCCTGTTTCTGAAGGTGTTCAGGGCTAGGTTGGATGGGGCTCTGAGCAACCTGATCTGGTGGAAGGTGTGGCAGAGGGGTTGAAAGTAGAAGGTCCCTTCCAACCCAAAGCATTCTATGATTCTACAAAGATGCAAGCTGTAGAGTCAAGGACTCCCCATAACAACATTCCTCCCTCTCCATTTCTTGCATTAAAACTATCTATTAATATAAATTAAAATAGGACAGAGGGTTATATTACATAAATTAGTTGCATGACATCTTTCTGTCATAATCTGTTTCAAATACACAATTTGAAAACCAACTAGCACATTTGATAATTCCATAGTGTCGAAATGCTGCAATAAAGTTAAAAACCCTGCAATATGTTTACAAGGGATTAAGAGAGATCTAATTATGACGGGTTTGTGCCATCAATCGATATGCCACAATTCAGTATCCTCTGTCTTACTCACATTTCCTGGGAACAAGGTTCACTGCTTCGTATGTTACTGATACAGGTCCTGAACAATGTAGGTGGTGAAAATTACCATATGGTCAATATTAGATTAAAGTTGCTCTGCTATAAATCAAAGAGTGGTGCTGGCTGTCATCACTGGAAATACACAACCACTTTCCCAAAGGAGCAAAGGCCACCACTTGTTTTGGTTTTGTACTGGGCTAAAACTCTAAAACTGATTTCCTAACCCTCACACAAAAAATATGTGAAATTGTATAGTAAATTAAAAATTGTATCTATCTGCTTATTCTTCCTGTCTCCACAGTCCTGTATGTTAGCCATAATTAAATCTTATTCCTCTAAAATACACCAGTAGGCCAGTCATTCAAAGTTGTTCTGTAGGGAAGAAAACATCATCATGGCATGTAAAGAACAGGGATATTTTACTGCACGAACAATTTCAACTTGAAGGCACTATAAGCAATAAGAAAAGTCCTGATTTCCAAATATTTCACCATAGAAACCTTAAATATTACCAAAAAGAAAATTTTTGGACTACAAAAATTGAATTTGCATAACAAATTTAGAATCCTGTATAATACATTGGAGAGTGTTCCTCCTCTCTGTAACATAAAGATTGCTTTCCATTGCCGTCAATACAATGATTTTCTCATTCTACAAACTTACAGAATCTCTCACCATATGAATAACTGTTCCTTCCTTCACAAAAGGGAAAATTCGTACCTATGTGTACAGAATGTACAAACCAAAGGGCAGATTTGAAAGCTCTGTAGGTCAACACTGGACTACAGTAAATATTGCCTGTAAGTCAAGTTGTGGGACTGACGCAAGCACTTTCTGGAGAGTTTCAGCACATCAGCCTCAACTAAGTGGTTCTCAAAAAGCATTTTGAAATGCTGTCTCACAGCCCTGTCTGGAGCTAGAAAGTCGCTTGGCAGCAGCACAAGGAACACCAAACTGTATAATATTAAGGATAAGAATAGCATCCTTGTGTATCTGAGCTTGTTCTCAAATGTGAGATAGGACCATTCCTCTTGGGAGAGTAGCAGGACACCCAGTGTCAAATCATCACAGAAAACTCAGTGCTGTCAACAGGGAAAGGGAACTATGAGAGAACAGAGGATTTGGAGTGCATCAAAGGATGTTAGCAAGGATCTTTATTTCCCAAACTGATTTAGCAACCTGCTTACTTGGGGGCTTCTGCTCATAGTATAAATTAGCCTAGCAGTATCTGTGCGAGGCCTCCGAAAACGTAAGACCAAGCACTTGAGAAAGTCTGGATGTTCATCATGAATAATTTGGAGGCCTCCCCTCATAGTTCACACGGATGTCCACTCAGTTGCACTTGTTCAAAAAGACAGCAATGGAGAGGGGTACAGAAATAACCATAGGCACACACAGCAGTATGGAAACGTCTGTGTACAAACTCCCTTCACTTCTCATTGCACACAGACTGTCCTCTACCTGTGAAGACACATCTGAGGCCATCCCTGCACTCCACCAGGGAGAACTACAATGGAAACAGAGCAGTCCAGCCTGCATGCCAAAGGAAGAACTACATGTGGCAAGGTGCATACTGACGACACACCATAAAAAGGACAAAAAAAAGTGCAACATAAATGCCATTAGGGCTGCTTTAAAGAGGAGGAAATCAAAGAGTTTGAAGCTCTGGAAGAAAGTGGAACCCTATAGACCTCAGGGTAGATTTCACTGCCCTTCAGGATACTTTTCATATATCCACTTGCCTCTATCTAAGGGCACTCTAATCTTTTGAACATAGAATTTATTAATGCTATGAACAGCGTAAGACCATTCTAATGGATGCAGTATGTGTCACAGAAGTGAACACCATATACAAAAAGTATAATGGTAATATTTGCTCTGCATTTCTAAGTACAGGATAAAACCTTCTCTCTGTCTCTATTGTAATATACTAATGTATAGCATTTTACAATAGATTAAGGATAGAGCTGAAAACTATCATAGGTCAGGTAAGCAATTTAGCCAAATGCATGATACCACATGACCATCACAGCTCAAAGTGAAGCAAAAAGTATGTCAGTGTCCCACATTCTCTGTAGGTCTTATTCCTTAGTAGTGTTACTCTCTTATTGTAGCACTTTGAAGAGATGAGGACCCCTTTGTATGGCACTTGTCAAGGTTCTCAGATTTCTAGGTCACTAGTGAAGACAGAAATAATACAAAAAGTATTATGAAGGGCTGTTGAAGTTCGTCTTATGTACTTGAATGTGGTTCCAGTGGAATAGAGCAGAGAAGGAGATAATGTTTATGTTTTACCTCAAGCTAGACAAATAAAACATTCTGGCAAGAGACATTCAGTTTGGATACAAGAATTAACATTCATATTTTCACAAATTCATTCTTTTATACTTTTAAAATCTACAGGGTACATTTACTTTTCTGAAAGTAAATGTTGTACCTTTGCCTCTTTCTGACATCTTGGTACACTGAAAAATCATTGTTCCACCATTTGAACACAGTATTGCTCTCCACAAACGTTTTACATGCGGAACAAATGATAGAAGATAAGACTTAATTTGTCACACTGTGAATTAATTGATTTAAAGAGGGGTAGTGAGTGTACATCTCTATCTGGAATTTTGGCTGGTTTTGCATTATGAACTTTAGCTCTATCTTTTAAATACTTACAGCCTTTGCATAGAGCAGACACAGAATTATGGATAAGGTTGATGCTACAGTACAGTCTCTCCCAGAGGGCCTGTGCATCACAGTACCCCAGGCAAGCCCATCAGATGTTCTCAACACAACCACATAGGAAAATATTTTAAATTCTGCAAGATCTGTGCCCAGATGAAAAGTCAATAACAGATAATGTGTTCTGGACACAGAAATGTAGCATCACCTGGGGGGATAGGAAGTATAAATGGCTTTGGAATTTTAGCTAAAGGGCCCCAGACTTTATTAAAGCTGGAGTTGCGAGTGTGTAGGTGTTGGATTACACGTGTCAATAGGAAGAGAATGATTTCTGAAGGTACTCAAGAGAGATTTTGAATTATGGCACTTATAAGGCCCCAGGGAGAATTTTGGCAAGTTTTTGAAATGCACTCACGAATTCCTCATGCACTTTTCAGAGGCAGCTACAACTGCAGCGTGGAGGCTCAAAGGACTCTGCTGTTTCATCATATGTGGACGAGGAGCTTAGTGACATGGTCTAGCTGGGGGGTGTAGGGCTGGATGACCCTGGACCCCTTCCGGCTCGGAGTGGCCTGCTAGACTGTGAGGGATCTAGGTTGGTGTTATGCTCTGCGATGTGCTCTCGGTCTCTGTACGGGTGTTAGGTGGTGAGTTGGACTAGATGATCCTTGTGGGTCCCTTCCAACACATAATATTCTGTGATTCTGTGATTCTGTGATCCAGTGCAAAGGCAGGGCTTCTCAGAGCAGCAGCATGTCCATCCTGTAGAGCACATTTAAATGGCCACTGCAAAAATTCAAAAGGTTTGACAAGACTGATAACTAATCCTGTTGCTTTGGATGGCATTTCAATTCATTCTTATCTGAGCTGAAGCAAGATGCTGGCAATTAAGATATGAAGAGTGGATTCAAGGAGAAAAGATCTTATTCTGAGAAAGAACTGCCATGCCAAATACAAGAACTTGGACACATGATTTTCTAAAGATAAGGATAGGGATTCTACATCTCCAGACATTCTCGGAATATATTAGACAAACATGTTAGAAAGGGTTTAGCTGCAGTTACACTGCCTCAGGGTTAGCAACTAACTGGTATCTGGAGGCCCTTCCCAGCCCCATTTCCCATTACACTCCCTCTCCAGGCAAATGTGTACATTTCTGGGAGAGGAGGTCCTCAGCGAGCATCAGCAGCTCAGCATTCAATTAAATCACAAGAGGAACTATTTATGTTCTCTCTCCTGTGGGGTCTCTTTAGAACTGCACTGTAGCTGGTTTTAGTAGGCAAAAAGGCTTCTTCTGCTCTCTCTCACAATTCAGGACAACATTCCATCCTTAAGTTTGCAAAAGAAGGTGCAGGAGTAATGATTTAGGAGTAATGATTGACAGGAAATAATACAAGCCAGCAGTAGGCCCAGGTGACTAAAAGGGCCAATGGCATCCTGGCCTGTATTAGGAACAGTGTGGTCAGTCGGACTAGGGAAGNGAAGAAAAGACACGATGAGGAGCTTAATGACATTGGTCCAACAACAGAGATTTGTATGGAGCTTCATAGATGAAATTCTAGTTTTCAATAAAGTAAAATTTTTACCTTTGCACTGTGTGTAAGTGAAAACACCACTAGACTGCTTTGCGGATTGAACTGAACAGTAGTCTGTTCAAACTTTATTGGATTAATCCCAAACTTTTGCACTTTCAGCTAAAACTGTAAAGGACAAAATATCAACAAAAATATCAACAAAACTAATTGCATTGCCGAACTAGCTGCTGTCTAGTCCAAACAATGTAGGGCCAAGAGTGAAAGGGGACAAGAAACTTCTCTGAGCATAGGAAGAACTACTTGTCTCTGAACGTGCATTTCAACATACCTTTTTTTCTTGTGAAGCTGCCTGGAGCCAGTCATATAAAGCCAGTAAAAGCATAATAACTTTATAGTTCGTATACTTGCTGCAGTGAAGTCCAAACTGCTGTAATCTAACCTAGGGATTTTTTCTGTATTTTTCATGAATAGTTCTTCAGATTAAATGTGAAACATGCCCACAGATAGACACTTAAAAAATAGTGTCACATTCATCACATGAGCTGGCTTTCATTAAGTACATATATCTCTGAGTTTAATTGTTGCAATACAGGCTTTCCCTTCCATTTGGCTGGCTACCTCTGAGATAGATCAATCTGGAGATCTAGATATGTGTACATGAAGCTATACTTCAGGAAGCGGCAAACATGATCCCCTCCCTCTTTCATAAGTACTGACTCAGAAGAGACCTGAACTATGATTAAGGTCATATTTTTTTGAAACATATTCACACAGGGCCAGAAGTTTTTGTTGGTACACTACAGCTGGTTGTTATGTAAGTGTTTTCAAACTATTGCTTAAGTTTTCAAGATAAGGATTTGCTCAGAGAAATCTTCCACTGGAAAATACATATTTCAAAAGAAATTGTTTAATTTTAATAGTTTTATGCAAGTAAAACTTCTTCCCCATTTCTCTGTCAGTCACACCTACAAATCCTAGAGCTAGACACTGAGGTAGCAAGAAGTCACTCTTTAAAATCTGTCAAATGATGAAGTTACTTGATATGAGCAGTACAGACAGAAGTCTATTGATACATTATTGTGTTATTGAAATGAATACAGACACATTAAGGCTGTTTTTAAGATTACTCACATAAAGTATTAAGGGTGTGAAAGTCTTAAAAGGAAGCAACAGAAACTCATGTGGCAATAAAACCTACTTTATTATAAATTGGCCTTTGAAAGAAAAACAGTTGCCTATTAGAAAAGCTACAGGCATTTTTATATACTGAGATACTTTTGTATTTTTTTATTAACAAGTGCTATTTAGAATACTGTATTCCTACATTATTGGAATGCATCCTACTGCATCCTATATTCATAGGGCTTTAAAAATTAAGATGCAAACATACAGCTAGGATAAATTTATCTGTTTCTCATGACTCTTTTTCCATGAAAATGCAGTAACTACGTAGCACCAGCAATGACCTATGAGGTGTCTTTCTGAAAAGCACTAAATATACTCTGTTCCAAGCAACTATCTAGTTGCAGCACACTTCTGTGCAGCTTTAAACTGAGTTTTTTGTATGGCTTTGAAGTGCCTGGTTCAGAGTAAAAAACGAAAAAAAACCCACTCCAACTTGGCATTTTTTGCAAACTAACTAGAGCAGCATCAACAAGAACATCCACAGCTGACTCTCAATTCAGTTAAGCACCTCGGAGGCGATGTTTATTCCATAAGAAAGCAACAAATGGAGACTGCTTCCTGAAGGCAAAAAGGTCAAACAGAAAAAGAGTAACGCTTCCTGCAGCTCAGAGGTGAAAACAAGTTTATCACACATGCCTTCTGCATGGCCTTCCCAGCTGCTGTTTATGTTCCACATCTCTTAAGTCCAGCTGCCTGTTGCCTATTAAATGCATCTCAGCTCCTCCTTGAAGTTCTTCTTGTTACACTCCATTGCCAGCTTGTTTGCAGTCAGGGTACCAGGTGGCTGCTTCTCCTTTTGCAGTGCCAGCCCTGCTTGCTGGGCTGAGTGCTAGGATCAACCAAAATTTTTTGACATATGCTTTATAGGGAGTAGTGCCAACAGTGAGTGTTTAAAAATCAGGGGATCATTTCAAAATTATGAGAACTTCAACAAAAAAATCATGTGGGATTTTCTATATCTTGTAGTGTGAAAATAAGGGCATATTTTCCATGGTTTTATTATCTACCCTTCAGATTAGAAAGGGTCCCAGAAAAATACCGTTGTTTTCACAGAATCACAGAAAATTAAGATCTCAGGAGCCCAATTTCAGCTTCACAACTGCGACCACCCGAGAGTCAAACCATCCTACCACAGTCTGAGATACTTGCTAAATTCTTAATCGCTCTAATGGGTGTTGATGTTACCCACTATATCTGTAACAGAAAAGCTCCTCTGAAGACTAGAAGTGGGATTGATATTCTGTCTTCCTGAATAAGGCCTGTCTTGTATTTCTTCACATGTAATCAAGATATAAAACCGAACACACCCTAAGCAAATATCTCTGCACTACTGAGCCAAAACTGTCCTCAAGTCCTTGTATATGCAAGAAAGTCTAGGATTAAGATGCTGCCAAATTCCAATTTTTTCTCTACTTGTGAGCAATCTTGGTTCTCCTGAAGTCAATGAGATTTTTCTCAGCATTTAAATATGGTCATAATTTCACCCAGTAATGACATGAAGCAGATAGCACGGAGCTTAACAGACTTCAGTTAAGCAACAGAAAGAAGAAAGTAAGGCAAACATACTTTACATTTTTCAGTAGCGTCAAAGTAATATATGAAATGCAGGCCACTAAGGAAGAATAAAACCCATGAAAAAGAGAAATCAGTTTCAAAGGATCACTTTTTTTT
>WEKX01024961.1:3904-14739 GCA_013390025.1 Pitta sordida
GGGTGTGGACCTCTTCTTTCAGGCTGACGACACCAGAACGAGAGGGCACAGCCTCAAGCTACGCCAGGGGAGGTTTAGACTGAATGTTAGGAAGAGGTTTTTCACAGAGAGAGTGATCTCTCATTGGAATGGACTGCCCAGGGAGGTGGTGGGGTCGCCGTCCCTGGAGGTGTTCAAGAGAAGACTGGATGAGGAGCTTAGTGTCATGGTCTAGCTGTGGGAT
The DNA here is from genome assembly GCA_013390025.1 of Pitta sordida. Classification (NCBI taxonomy): domain Eukaryota; kingdom Metazoa; phylum Chordata; class Aves; order Passeriformes; family Pittidae; genus Pitta; species Pitta sordida. The sequence goes on from WEKX01024961.1 coordinate 4,128, forward strand.
GTTGGGCCGGATGGTCCTGTGGATCCCTCCTGGCTCAGAGTGGCCTGTGTGCCTGTGAGGGATCTAGGTTTATGTTCACCACTCTGGGGTGTGCGTTCGGACTCTGTACGGGCGTTAGATGGTGAGTTGGACTAGATGATCCTTGTGGGTCCCTTCCAACTCATAGTATTCTGTGATTCTCTGTGATTCTTTATTTTAACATATGGATATCTAGAAATGTATTGAGCAAAATTACATTGAAACTGGAACTTCAGAGAAGTTAAGCCTAAATTCTTTGAGACGATCTCTGCGCTTCTGACCTCCTGTCAGGCAGCTCACCCTGATGCAGCCCAAGAGCACTGCATCCTTTTCATTACAGGTCTAAGATTGGAGTTATGCTTCTGTCACTTTGTCTGTTCCAGATAAGATGATGCTGAATAGAATGCCTCTAAAACTGCAGTGACTGAGGGCAAGTGCTGGATGAAAGTGTATGCACACATTTACGAAAGGAACTTCTCTTTTTTCCTAGTAGTTGCTGAGAGGAGCAAGGCATGGGGTTTCTATATGGACCTTCACAGAATTTGTGGAAGTTTATGAAAGTCAGGAGTGACAAGCAAAACAACATTCTCTTTAGAACATGAAAATATTTTGCTGCATTCCTGTAGGTTGCATTTTTAAGACTTTCTGTTCCATGAGATGAACATTCAGTTCTCTGAGGTGTCTCCATGTATTCCTGGTTTTAGTGTATGGAAATAGTGAACAGTGGTTAAAGAACCCCAAAATGCCTATGTCAAATCATGCAGCTGACACAAGTGCAAATTGTGGTGCCAAATGTCACGGCTTTTTGTGGAAGTACATTTGAGATTCAAGAAACAATTCACAGGTTTCTAGTAGTTAAACACATCTAGCACAGACTGTGAAAGATGCACTCATTTTATCTACGTAGGCTGTAGGTACTTTTGGAAAAGAAACATTGCTGTCCTCATAAACATGTTTCTTTGCAGAACATGAATAAACTTTAAAGACTTTCAATGATACGGCTTGACATTTAGACCTTTTCCCACAAGAGATATGTACTTGAGATGATTTTCCATATGTCTTAGGTCTACTCAAAAGAAAGGCTAATATTCATGAGCTAAAGAAACATTAGACCAAGGTCCCAGCTGAGGTCCAACGAGAGGACAAAAATACATTAACCCCTTCACAAAGACCTTTTCGTAACTATTGCCAAAAATGGCCTTTTGCATGACTAACCTTTTATAAGCCGGGAGAGATATGACAAGCATCTCTGCTGCAATATATTCTCTGTGATTTCAAATGAAGTAAATACTCTGGAACAGACTGATAAGAGCCTGAAGCTTGGTTTATGTTACTGTTAGCTACCCACAGGGAGAATCTTTTTCACACATGGTCACAGCCAGGGAGTCTGGAGTTTTATATAGTATCTCCTGCTTTTTCAAAGGACAGTTCTCATATACTGAAACAGACTAGCGTGAGAACACAAAGAAGGGTTGCAGAGAAAAATTCATGTAAAAACAATTAAACATACTGTAAAGGAAGATATAAATAAATCAATTCTGAATTAAGCAGGTAGAACACTTAGCAATAATTCCTTTTATTAGTCAAATATATTTTGAGTTTCTTGGGCCATTCTCTACCATATTCAAATGTAAGTTAGGATTCTCACGCTTCACATCTCCTTTTGCAGCCCCAGCTTCTGAGAGGCGTCAAAGAAGAAAAGCAAACATTTTATGATCACTGTTGTGAAAATGTTCTATTTACTGACCTGAAATCAAGATATTGCATGGCTCACTCAGTAAAGAGCAATGATTTATTTAGTATTTCAGAGCACTGCACATCCAAATTCTGAATAACAGAAAACATTTACAACAGTTTTGTGAATTCTGGATGTCTGGCTATTTCCTGGTTTAGATATTGATATTGTTCATTTTCAAGGAAATTAACTACAAAAGGAAAAAATGAGCTAGTATTCTCAACAGAACACACAGGAAAGGGAAGAGACTTAAGCTCACAAAGAAATTAAGAACAGAGAACAGCATAAAATACAGGCTAAAAAAGCATATCAGAAGATGAGCACTTTAATAGCTGCAGGAATCTAAATCTATTTCTTACTTTGTTGGATGCTACACTGGAGTTTTTCTCTCTTATTTTGTTAAAAAGTTGAGCTCTCATCCATCTTCTCTGGACTATTTAATAATGTGAGAATGAATCTTCTCATCCTCACTAATATCACAACTTTTATTTCATCACCTATTTTCTTCAGGGCTAGAAGAATTCTCCCTGATTTGGTTTATTAGGGCTACAGGGTAGTTTTGCCCCGTGCTGATTCAGCAAGAAATCAATAGATTAATGCACCTGTACCTCAATGAATCACCTAGTTATATGCTTTCCAAAAATGAAATTAGTTAATTATGTAGCCTCTCCAGAAAGATTAAATAATAGCAAATTTGCTTTACCAAGAGATTTTTTTACTTCCACCACAAACAACTGCTTTTTATTTCACATGTATTTCCCATTATGTAGCTGTTGCTCATCTGCTGAAGATGTGAATATCAGGCCATGTAAACATGGTTGCTTGTTTTGTGTCTAATTAAAAAGCCCAAGCAGGCAGGTCAAGAGATTTCAATGGCCCTACACTTACATGTCCCTGGGCTATTACAAGAGGATGACAAATTTAAAACAACTCTTCTGAAATTTATAAAACTAGGGATATTTATCTGACTATTGATAATTTTATGAACTGCTTGTTAATGCAAAAGAAAGCTGTTTGTTGAAAAGACAGGAAATAATAAAATGGCAAAAACCTCTTCTCACCAAATATTTGAGACAATACCAGAATTACTAGCTTTGATGATTTCACCTCCTGTCCAGTCAACCTATAAAACAACTTTTGCATAGAATATGAAAAGCCCATGAACAGAGGCAAATAACTGGTAGGATGAAATGGGATAGATCTGAAAACAGAGGCAGTTTCCCTCACCCTGAGGGAAGGCTGCACCTCTGTGAGAATATGAGTTAGGTAAACAGAGCAGTATGACATTAGTGAAGAAACATTCACGTATCGTGTTTTGATTTTTTTAAGCCTTTGTTTTTCTCCATAATCTTCCATTTTACTGAAAAATACCCACATAGTGTAATTTATAACCGACTAGGCTTACCCGCAGAGAGAGAGATGCAGGAACCTGAATTCTATCATATCTTACAGAAGTCACTGTTGCTGAGGTAAGAATTCTAGAAACACATTCTCCAACTCTCCATTGAGTAAAAATTAGAGTAGGAATGTGTATACCTGAAGGTATACACTTAGAAAGATAATAACTCTCAGCTGTCATTCTGATATTTAACTAACAAGATCCATACCGTGAAGTTTTCACCAATTCATTTACAGATGATTTAAAGAAGAAGGAAAATCTCCTTAAGTTTAATAGCAATTTACTATCATAGTAATACAGTATGTCCCCGGTGCATTGCGACCTCATCATTGCGACCCCAACGATTTGTGAGGTTCCCTGGCTGACACATGCGCAGTAACTCTGCTTTGCCAAGGGGCGGTGCCGGCTCTCCCTCTGGAGCGGGACTGGGCTGGCCCTGTGGGGAAGGTACGCAGTTTCTGTGGTTCGCCAGGGGCTGTGGGATGGGGACAGCCACTGTAGAAGACAGAGCAGGGCCCTGTGCAGTGTGAGGTGCCAGGTGGGGATGAGTCCTCCACCTGCCTACACTTAATTAATTCAGGCCCCTGAGTGTCGCTCACCCGCCCATGTGTGCGGAGCGCCCGCGAGCGGGCAGTGCTTGTGTGTGTGCATCTGTGCTATTGTTTCCCTGGCTATGGGCAGGGATGGGAACTGCCCCAGGAAAGTGGGGCTGGCCACGACATGTCAGTGGGACATGCTCACTCTGCTGCCGGAGCCCATGCCCGAGGCCGGGACACGGGGCAGCGACACGGTGCCAGGACGCGGTGCCGAGACGTGGGGCAGAGACGCGGGGCAGGGACGTGGTGCTGGGACGCAGGACAGGGACATGGTGCAGGGACACGTTGTCGGGATGCGGGGCCGCGACGCAGGGCGGGGATGTGGTGCCAGGATATGGTGTGGGGACGCGGTGCTGGGACGCGGTGCTGGGATGCGGAGCAGGGATGAGCATGGGGGCTGGGGAGGGGGCAGGGAAGCAGTGGCGCGGGGTTGGCGCTGCCGGTGGCCAATGCGGAAGCGACAGCGTGGTTGAAGAGAAGTCTAGGGATTCTTGGGGGTGTCCCCCGAGGCAGACAGAACGCAGAAATGCATCTCTTTCCTCCTGTGTGCTGCGAGAACCCGTGGGGAGGAGTCAAAGAGGCTCCCCAGTGCTCCTGATTGGCTGGGGGTGGAGTGAAGGGCGTGGCCTGCATGCATATTAATGACCTGCACTTATTCGCGAGTTTGACGTTTAACGAGCACCGTGGCCTGTCCCATTCCTTGCGAAAGACGGGGTATAACTGTATTATATAGAATAGATATTCTAGGGAATATGTACTCCTAAGACATGGAGAGGAAAATAAAGTTTTGCAACAGCAACATTCCAAATTAAGACACAAGCACAGAACAAACCATTTAATTACTCCTTCTAGGCACCCTTGTCAAGTCAAAAATATCAATCTAATGTACTTTTTATCGTCATCTCTAGGAAGTGTCATCCTTATATTTGACCTTTTGTTGGCATCTGCATTTCCTTCTGCCAGTTCACTGTGTATTCCTGGGCCACATTTTAAACTAAGGCAAACAAAAGAATTTGAAACAGGAAATCCATATTTATTAAGATTACTTCTCAACAAAAGAAAGTATTCTGCACAGAAATTATTCGTCTTATATGCAAAATCTATATCTCTCTTCTTATTCTAATTGCTGAACTTTGACATTAAAGAACTTCTGTGACATGATTGTACACCACAGAAAGCATTTCTGAGGTCTTCAGAACTGTCTAGAACTTACTTGGGAAATAGCCCCTACTGTAGGTGAAATTCAGTCATTAAATGGTACAATTAGCAATTTTATGATTCATCTGTGTCAGTCTGTTTTGAATTATGATAAAAACAGACACAGTGAGAAACAACTCCATTAAGTTTCTAAAGAATACCTATGTTTATAAACACAAATTTTCTACAAAATTTTTCACTACAGTGAAATTAATAAAAACTCTACTAGTAGGGAAGCAGTAAACGGTAGTTAAATCTTTCAGGGACCCTTCCTAAGTGAAACTATAGCATATTTTTCTCAGGGGAAGTAAAAATTCAGCCTCAATTGAAAAGTATTTCTGCATAAAGGCAGAGAGAAAAGGACATGGACCAAAATTACATGAAAAATTCATGTGAAAGGAAATGCGGCTAAAAGAACCCAAACAAGATTGATGAGAGAAGTTAATTTAGGAAGTTTGGTGATAAGGTTGTTATTGCAGTGACTAGTTAAACTTCTTCATCTACTTTTTTTTTTTTCTTTTAATCTCAGGCTAATACTCCTGCAGTTATCTGTGACTGTCATGATTGATGTGTGAACCTTTAATTCTGGCTCATTAAAACTATCAGCCTGTCTGATCCATACACCAAAGTGTAATTTAAACATTCATTATGGTGGCATGTGCATGGGATATGCACTCCTGAAACTTAAGCTTTTTTGCCTTCATTCAAACTGAAAGGAATTTTTCAGTAATGCAGTCATACCTCAGTTATTCGCGCTGTTATATTCATGTCTTCTCATATTCACAGAAATTTTTCCCACAGTTTTTACTCAGTTATTCATGGAACAGTGCGGTCCCGCATTGGTGGAGCGGTGTGGTCCCGGCCCTGGCTGGCCCTGCCAGGAGTCAGGAAGTCTTTAGCTGTAACACAGAGACTCATGTGGGGCCTGTTCCAAGCTCTGCAGCCAGCCTAGACTTGCCAGGGCATATATGCATATCTGCATATGTGCATCTTCATAGCCTCAGACAAAACACTCCTGCCAGTGCCAGCTGCTGCAGTTAAAGGGAAAAACCTTGACTCCGAGGCTCCTCACTGCCCATAAGGAGCCTGGGATCTTGCGGTGTTCCAAATTTGCCATATTTCTGGCAATAATTTGCCATATTAATGTCTTAACATGTTCGCAGATTAATGGTTCTGCAGGACCCTTGGGAGACCCGTAATCCACAAATAAGGAGGACTGACTGTATAATATACATTTTAAACTTCATTTGTATTAGCATGTGACACGTGCCTTTAAATTTCTGTCTTCATGATTATCAGTACAAAATTCCTGCGCCTTATTAAAAAAAAAAAGGCTGGCAGAACAGTGTCGATCTAAGTTTTAGTGCCAGAAATAATACACTATCAATATGTATCCCACCAATGCTTGAGAACTTTATGTTTTCATTTAGCCTTCTTAGAGATGAGAACACATGATAAACCTATCAGAGCTACCATCCCTCAACCTCGCCTGGCAGCCTGGATGACAGAGCCTGCTTTACATTTAGACAGAAGACAAATTAGAGTGCGCTGTACTCAGGCTTCATGCTCTCTTCTTGCAAAAGAAGTCATCCATCTCCTCACATTGATTGAGAGATACTGAGCAGAGTGCTGGGAAATGGGAGGAGGATAGAGTCAAAAATCATGAGGAGGGAAGAAAAGTGAAAGGAAGAACAACAGGAAGAGTTCTGCCTAAGGAATTGCCTAAGGAATTCTGGGTTTTATAAGAAAAACCAGGTAAAAAAGCATGATTCTGTAGAGACAGAATAAAAAGTAAAGACACATATTCAAAAACGCCTTTCCATTATTCAAAGCAAATTATGTGTTTTTACAATCAAATTAACCCAGAGTATGAAGGGGAAGAAATTAAAAGTTGCAGATCTATAAGCACATAATGTCCAGACCTAGATTTAACTAAGAGCAAGGTGTTTGAATTGCTTGAAATATGAGTCTGAGAAAGGACTCATTTAACTCATTCAGACTATACCAGAGGCAGCTGTCAAACGAGAAAATGTTACGCACCAAAACCAAGTACCCTGGGCATTATCTGTGATTTCACTGGAAATTATGAACAAATAGCTACTTACAGTTTTGACTATCTTACCTACACCCAGAAATGACTTGCCCGCACTCTCCTTTGTCCATCTATATTTCAGATGTGCACACACCAATGTTACTAGCATCTGCAGGGTTCAATATCCTTCATACACCATAAATAATACAAATTATTTTGAGTCAGTTTCCCTTCAGATTTCAAAACAGATTGAAACACAGACTGATGAAGAATTGGAATAATTTTTGTCCTTCAGCTTTCAACTCACACAAAAGGTAACTTATTTTTATTTAAAAATATCCAAATATATAATGTGAAATAAAATCAAAAATGCTATCTAACTCTCTAATTACTCTCTTACAAAAGGTATTGCCTGGGCATTAGCGTGAAGTTAGAGGATCACAGAAAGTGATGTGTATCCCCTTAACCCCACTGTTCCTGTAAACACAGAATTTGCTCATACTGACCTCGTAAGACAATACATTAAAGAAAAAAAATACCCACACATTTATTTCCACAGCATTTATTTTTTTTATAATCTATACTGTGTTCTAATCACAGAGCTGAGCACTTTTCAGTAATGCTTTAGGCAAATTAATGTAATTTCTATTACACTTCAAGAGTGAGCATTTTGAGACTATGAGCTTTCATAAAATTCAAATTGATATTTTAAGTATGACATGATTCTTTTTCCCCGCTAAATATTACTTCATTATGTATATCCATCACTCATATTTTGGCAATAATTCTATGAGATTTAGCAGCATCAGTACATCACAAAATTTCACTATAAAAGAATGGTGTATCACTTTTCTTCTTTTAAGACGAAATCTGTTTCATTGTTGATATACAAAATACAGCATATTCGAAGCCCTTCATGCCTGTTGGTACCGTCATCAATCAATTTGCAAACAAGATTTTTAGATATGCAAATATATAACTCCATGAAACCCTCCCCCATCCTAGAAAAAACATAAGCTTTGGGGTTTTTTTAAAAGATATCTGCCTTCATAGGTTATGAAACAATGCACCCTAATTACTGAACTATATTCCTATTCCTCTCTCTGTATACAACTCTGTATCTGAGACACAAGAAACTCTCAGGAAATTATAAAATACCTATTATTTTATTCTTTTTCAGCTAAAAATATTAGCCTTCCCTCAGTTTAAAACAAAGTTTTCATTGTCTGTTAGTAAATAATCGTTCTGTTTATCTGAAATGGTTGCACTCTTGAACACAATACCCTTTTTATATTATTCAGTATTTTTTTAATACAAATTTCTTTTTATAATCTCTATAAATTAACTGCTTGTCAAAGATATATTAATAAGTAGGAAGATTCAGTCACATTACTCTTTCAAGAACATTAATTTCAGTACATCTTCTAAGCATATCCCCAGATTTTTCATCTTTATCCCTTGTGCATAAGAAGATTAATTTTTAATAATATTAGTATCAATAACAATACCAGAATATTTGATTCACATTGTGCCATTCCCTTATAAATCTAAACTGGCTCATAAGTGCCCTTTAAAGAAGTCTTGCAATAAGTCCCTTAGATTGTAATTTATTAAAGTGGAAGCCTCAGTAATTTATCTGAAGATAGATATGCAACAACTCTTTTCCTTGGGGGAAAGAAAATCAGCAAGTTATTCATAAAGTAGATTATAAAATTCCTGAACTTACTCATTATAGGAAAATACTTCTGAATTTCATCAGTAAATAAATAATTGGTTTTCACTTTACAAACTGGAATTATATTAACAATTACAAGTTCATTATGTTTTAGTTTTGTTCATAAGTTACACAGTATTGTCCTTGTTACGCACTTGGGTCTTTTATGTAACTGACTCATGACTAGCTGAAAATCAAATTATGATGTTTTTATACCACATATATATGTATAAAAAATTTGCAGCTTCTATGTTTAAAAAACATATAAGCCTTCTTAAATAGGGACAAACTATTTTAAATGCCTTTCTAGATCTAACAAACAAAACTGATATCTCAAACAGTATGTGCGTTCATAAAATTCTTCATTTTTTCACCCAGTATTGATTTACAACAATACAAATTTCAAAACTTATAAATTAACATGAAACGCTTTCAGTAAATTTGCAGTCATTGGTGCTTAAAATGAGCTTTACATAAATATTTCTAGCAATAATTAACTAGGATTTGAATATTCAAGGAAAAGTACTATGTAAGTACTGTAAATAGAGCCAGTTGTAAAGCTGTGTCCACAGTAATTTTTAAATTAGTCACCCTCAAATTAGTACTTTTAATGCAATTCTGTATGTAGCTGAAGTGATCATCAGATATTAAATGGCCTGGTAATAATCACATACAGACATGTTGCAATGTGTTGAACTCTCTCCAAATCACTAGCTATATTTCCTCTGGGGAAGAGTTTTGGAGGTATTAAAGGGAAATCCACTTTTATCTTGCATTCTTCAATTTAGGCCAGAAAAAAGTTATCAGAAAAATCAAATATACACTTATAACAATGAGTCACTAAAGATAATAAATACAATGTAATTCTACTATGATAAAGAAGCATTTCTAGAAAATTTGAATTTTAGCAATGAAATATGACAATTTGCAAATTATAAGTAGTGTTTCACTGTAACGTAACACATTTCAGAATAACAGGGTGCATTAAATGAAGAACAAATCTTTGACTGAAGCACAAAACTAAAACACTAAAACTAAAAGATAAATTTCATGCAGATTAAACATTCCTCTCACGTGGGCCTGACAATGTGGTGCAGGAAAAGAGAATAGGATACACTCAAGCATTTCTTTTAAGCTGCATATATTGGTACTAGTGACTTTTTTTTTAAGTTCAATTTATATTTTTAGTCTAAACCCTACACATATAATAACATAAATTCTAATTAATTTTATTTTTTCAGTGATCCATGGACTTATTAGAAATCCTCTTTCATCTTCATGAAAAGCAAAATACTGGACGAGGAGCTTAGTGACATGGTCTAGCAGGGCGGTGTAGGGCTGGATGACGTTGGGCCCCTTCCGGCTCGGAGTGGCCTGCTAGACTGTGAGGGATCCAGTTTGGTGTTGCTCTGCGATGTGCTCTCGGTCTCCTTACGGGTGTTAGATGGTGAGTTGGACTAGATGATCCTTGTGGGTCCCTTCCAACTCATAACATTCTGTGATTCNGAAGGCAAAATACTGCTATTTATTTCACTAAGTAAGGACAATTGATATATAGCTTGCAAGCTTCTGAGACATTGAAAGTTAATGAAACTGCAGATCAATAGGATTAGAAATGTGAGTCGCAATCACTGTGATCCTTAGAGCAGTGAACTCTAAGGTTGTTTCTGAAACTGCTAATACAGTCATCCCTCTGTATTCGCAGATTATGGGTCTCCCGCAGGTCCTGCAAAACCTTTAATCCGCGAACACAGGTAGGACATTCATATGGTAAATTATTGCCAGAAATATGGCAACTTTGGAACACTGCAACATTCCAGGCTCTTCACAGTAGCGAGAAGCCGGGGAGTTTGGATTTTTTCCCTTCAACTGCAGCAGCCACTCTGGCAGGAGTCATGGCTGCTGTGTGGGTTGATTTGCA
>WEKX01024966.1:488-18338 GCA_013390025.1 Pitta sordida
GGGACCACCTGCTCCTGCGCCTTCATGAGCTCATTCTTAAAGTATGTCCAGACTTCCTGGACTCCCTTGTCACTGAGGGCTGTTTCCCATAGCACACTCCTAATTAAATCGTTAAACAGTCTGTGGTATGCCCTCTGGAAGTCCAGCATGGAGGTTTGGTTCGTGCCCTTTCTTGTCACACTGTCAATTGAAAACTCTGTTGCCTCATGGTCACTGCATCCTAGGTTTCCTCCAACCACAATATCACTAACCAACCCTTCCCTATTTGTAAACAGTAGGTCGAGCACAGCCTCTCCCCTGGTAGGCTCACTCACTTGTTGCATCAAGAAACTATCATCAACTATCTCTCGGAACCTTCTGGACTGTCTCCTCTTTTCTTTTTTAAGTTATCAGCAGATATCATGCAGATTAAAGTCCCTGTAAGAATTAGGGCAGCCGATATTAAGGCAATTTCTAGTTGCTTGAAGAGCAATAGGTTTGCTTCTTCCTCCTGATCTGGCAGTCTATTGTATCATACTCCGAGCAGAATTTCAGTTTTATTGGGTATCCCTCTTACCTTAACCCATAGGCTCTCTAGAATAAATTGTTTACATCTCCACTTTGGATTTCGTTTTGCCTGTGACAGTAAAATTTTTTAATAGTCCTCATTCCTGCTACAACAATACTTTTCAGGGGCTTTTTCTTTTCCTCTCTCCCCAGTTTGGGGTGGGTGGGTGGGGTATGCAGTGAGAGAGTGGCTATGGGTGAATCTCTGGCTTCCAGCCAGGGTCAAACCACCACACTGAGTTACTTTGAGCTTGTGATACAGGGGTTAAAACTGGCTTGAGATCAAAACAGTGACAAAATGTTGCCATCTGGTTAAAGCTCATTGAAGAGAAACTGTCATGTTTAATGTCTTTACTGATGATCTGGATGTGGGAATTAAATGTACCTTCAGTAATTTGCAGGCAAGACTAAGTCGGATGGGAGTGTTGTTGTGTTCCAGGGTAGGAAGGCTCTGCTGAGGGACCTGGTCAGACTTCATGATGTTCTAAGGATATCTGCATGAACTTCAATAATGCAAAATGCCAGGTCCTGCATTTGGGTCACAGTAACCTGAATCTGTTATGATCTGGTTACTAAAAGGATTAGAAATACCTTTGCCTAAGCTAAGGTGGAAATGAGACAATATGCCAAAGTCAATAGTATGGATTTTATTTAAGAGTAAATGTGAGGCAGAGAGAGTGAGAGATAGAAAGAAAAAGGAGAGGGGTGGGAGGAAGAAAGAGTGTCAGAGAGAGATTAATAGAAAAAGTACCACCACCCCATGGAACCCAGCAGCATCCCATGGGTCTTATTCTGGTCTTCTTAGTGGTGAGGGTCCCAAAAACATAGAGTCTAATAGATTAATATACATTTAGGAGATGCCAGGCACCTCCCCTTGGGGTTGGGATTAAAGCTTTGCCGTCTCTTTTGATACGCTCTGGATTGGTTGCCTTGCTTGGATTATATGCAGTCCTCTGGTGGTGGAAGGCCTCACTGATGATATTGATGATATAGATGATGGGATTGAGGCCATCATGAGTAAATTCGCGGATGACACCAAGCTTGGAGCCCGTGTTGTTCTGTTAGAGGGTAGGAAGGCCCTGCAGAGAGACCTGGACAGACTGGAGAGATGGGCAGATTCCAATAGAATTAAATTTAATAAGTCTAAATGTCGGGTTCTGCATTTTGGTCANGTGATATGATCTAGATGTAGAGGATAGGTTAGTTGGATTATAGGTTGGACTAGATGATCTTCAAGGTCCTTTCCAGCCTTTTCTATACTGTGATACTGCGTGTAAATGAGTCTAGGGGGCACTTTGGGGATCTTTGATGATTTATGACACCTTCTCAGCTGCCTCTCATGTGAGTATATTGTGTGTAAGTGGTTTTCCCAGACTGGGTGGGACTTACTCTGTTTTGTGTGGAGAGATTTCATCATCACACGCCCTAAACCCTTCTCCTTCACCATCCAATGAGCCTTGTTTACCTCTTCTCAGACCTGAGGTGATTAGACAATAGTCTTCTCTCAGGTTTTCCCTTCACAGTCCAAATTCCAGTCAGGAAGCATACTGGTAAAGGGGGGTGCTTTTGTGGTTGCAGGCAGACAGTTACTTCCCTGACAAAAATGCTTTCTGTGATTTTGACAATGTTTATGACATTGACAACATTTCAGTCCATCACACAACCCCATGCAGCACTATAAGCCTGGGGAGAAGCAGCTTGAGAGCTGTTTAATAGAAAGGGACCTGTGGGTTCTGGTTACTGTCAAGTCAATGTGAGTCAGCAATGTGCCCAGGTGGTCAAAAAGGCCAATGGCATCTAGGATTGTATCAGGAATAGTATAGCCAGCAGAACCAGGGAAGTGATTAACCCCCTGTACTTGGCACTTATGAGGCTGCACCTCAAGTCCTGTGTTCTGTTCTAGGCCCCTCACTTTGAAAAGAACATTTAGGTGCTGGAGCATGTCTAGCAAAAGGCAACAAGAGTCATGAAAGGTCTAGAAATTATATCTTATAAGGAAGAGCTGAAGGAGCTGCCTTTGTTTAGTCTTGACAAGTGGAGGCTCAGGGAGGACTGTCTACAGGTACCTGAAAAGAGGTGGTAGTGAGGTGGGGACTGGTCTCTTCTACTGCAGCTGCAATGAGAGGACTAGTGGAAATGGCCTTAAGATGAGACAAGGGAGATTCATATATTAGAATATTTTTTCACTGTCAGGTTGGTCAGGCATTGGATTTCCTCAGGGATGTAGTGGAGTCACCGTCTGTCAAGGTATTTAAAGGTGCCTGAATGTAGCACTGGGTGAAGTGGTTTAGTACTTTAGGGTTTAAAGTGATAGTATTGGGCTGATGATCTTAAAGATCACTTCCAACCTTGATGACTCTATTATTCTATGACTCTATGTATATCAAAGGGATCATCAATAATTTCATACAAGCATAATGGTAAAGAGTTATTCAGAATTGATTATAAGTATTTACACTAAAGTTCCATTTTTTATTTATTAAAGACATTGTATTGAATTGAAATGGATAATAGTTGTTATAAATATTAAGGAATAAAATAGATATTAAGGATTAAAAAGTTATTACTGGTTGTAATATGCAAAAATACATTAAAATATTTGAAGACAAAGTTACTTTTGGATAATAACTAGGATTTTTATTTTTAATTTAAAAATAATAATTAGCAGTCCTCATCTGTATGGCTCACAGAAAAGTTTCTTTGTAAAGTTTTCACTCTCCAGACAGCCTTTCTGACTGTTTTAGGCAGCCACGTCTCCAGTGACACAGAGACATATTTACATTAACCTGACGTGTTAGTAGAGTGCCATATTGAATAGGGTTGGCAAATAATGAGATTAAATATGTGCCCTATTTTCACACTTCCCATTCATACTGCAGTGACTCCAGGAATTGGCATGATGGAGCTTTAAGAAGGTTTAAGCAGTTCTTCAATTTTCTAAGGGTGACTATACATAGCTTTCTTTTCAGACTGCTTTTTTTTGGCAAGGTGCTGGCAAAGCAAATAGGAAAAAAAATGTCTTCCAACCATCAAGGTGAGATTGGGAGTTATGGTCAGAGAACAGAACCACACTGCTCATTGACACATGATTTAAATTTATTTGCTTAAGAGGATGGGTTACATGGGTGGGTAAAAATTCCTTTCCTCAAAAACAAATATCTACACAATGTCCACACTGGACCTTCAGTACCATTAATTCACTTGAGACCATAATAACTTGGTCTCAGAAGAATATGATACTTGCTGCTCTCAGTTGGTGTGTCATGTCCATGAATGAGAGAGCAATTCTTCGGACTCGTTTCCACTTGTTGGATGTTCACCTACAGTGTCTCCCTAAAAGGTTCAAAAGGTTCAAAAATGCATTTCATTAACTTGTTAGCATTAGTTGGCATCTGCTTTACTAGACAGTTGCCACCAAGTAATCAGAAGTGGCCTGTGTGTTTGACCATGCCTTTTCAATATGTGATGAAAATCAGAAAAAACTCTAAGTTATAATTTTAAATTTTGATAATTGAAGTTAGCTATACAAAAGACAATTGCCAGATTTTCAGATATTTTCTGGACTTTTAGGTCTGATTATCTTTACTAGGGTCAGAAATCCTCAGTACTTGTGAAACAGTGAGGCTGCCCAGTGAGATGACAGAACATGACTTTGAGTTCCTTCCTAGTTTTATACATTGCCATCTGGCAAACAATGCCTGTAAACATTTCTGACTATGTGAAATTGCAACCCATAGAGTTGTTCTGCAATTCTGAGGTCACCATAAGATGTTACACATTTAAATTTGCCTAGATTATTCACTCTATTATTTTCTTGCACTATTAATCCTGGTTAATGCCATACAGACAGAATTGATAACTACTTATGAGACCAGAACTCCAGCATTGCCAGTTGATAAAGGTTAGAAACATTAGAGCTAATTTTTCCTGTAGGACACAGCATGTTAGAATTTAATTGTAATCTTGCTTCATTACCCATCATATTCCCTATTAAATAGCAAAATGATTGCCTTTATGTCTTTACTTCTCACATCCTAAATTGTTGCAATTTGGGAACATTAAAAGCATTCCTACATAGTTGAATGCATTACTTTATACTGAAAATTATTTTCTTTCTAATTACTTGGAATTTACAGTTCAGGTTTGCCACTGAAGGACTGTCAACATTACTACAGGGATTTTTATAGTGATTTGAGTAGATTTAGCTGTATATTATATTTCCCCCCCCAAAAAAAAAAAAAAAGAACAACTAGCTTATTTATGTACATCAGTAAATGTCAGCTCCTTTAGAAAATGAAGGGCTTACCACATAGTTACCATCACCAGAATAATGAGTAGCTGCTAGAGACAGAATTTCATGCTTCTTATTTCTCTCAGAAATTATTTTTTACTTCATTATAATTAATTAGTATTATTATTTTTAATGGTAATAATATGTATTTGATTAACAGGAACTTGTGCTAGAGCACTGGAATGATTTTCAAGCTAGATCTCATCACCAAACCCTAATAACATCTGTCAAGTGCACTTGTGTCTGAAGAGGACCGTGTTTGCTTCCTTAAGAATTATTTTGTTGCCAGAGGTGTTGATTTAAATTAATTGCTCTGTTTAGACAATTAGATTTGGTATTTTTTTTAAGGGGAAAAGTGTCCATGGGTGACTCCAATTAAAATTTTTTGCATCACAGAATTTAATTTAATATATTGGAAGTATTTTAATCACTAAATATATGACCCAGAAATGGATCATGTAATCACAGAACCAGAGAATCACAGAATACTATGAATCACAGAATCACAGAATATTATGAGTTGGAAGGGACCCACAAGGATCATCTAGTCCAACTCACCATCTAACACCCATACAGAGACCGAGAGCACATCCCAGAGCGGTAACACCAACCTAGATCCCTCACAGTCTAACAGGCCACTCCGAGCCGGAAGGGGCCCAGGATCATCCAGCTCTACACCCCCCGGCTAGACCATGTCACTAAGCTCCTTGTCCAGTCTTCTCTTAAACACCTCCAGGGACGGCGACTCCACCACCTCCCTGGGCAGTCCATTCTAATGAGAGATCACTCTCTCTGTGAAAAACCACTTCCTAACATTCAGTCTAAACCTCCCCTGGTGTAGCGTGAGGCTGTGCTCTCTCGTTCTGGTGTCGTCAGCCTGAAAGAAGAGGTCCACACCCACTTGATGGCAACCTCCCCGCAGGTAGTTGTAAACAGCAATGAGGTCTCCTCTGAGCCTCCTCTTCTCCAGGCTGAACAACCCCAGTTCCCGTAGTTGCTCCCCATAGGGCTTGTTCTCCAGTCCTTTCACCATCCTTGTTGCCCTTCTCTGGACCCTCTCGAGCAGCTCAACATCCTTCTTCAACTGGGGAGCCCAGAACTGCACACAGGATTCAAGATGTGGTCTGACCAGCGCTGAGTACAGGGGAACTTCCTGATACAGGCCAGGATGCCATTGGCCTTCTTAGCCACCTGGGCACACTTGTTGCTCATATTGAGTTTCCTGTCGATCATTACACCTAAGTTTCTGTTATGAAATTCTTCACAAAAATTCAAATGAACTGGACTTTACTTATGAATTATGTGTTTAGGTAGCTTGTTTATAAACTTTCACTTTAGAAATAGAATAATAGTTGCTTCTAATAGACTTTATTCAATGGAAAATGTAACATGTCCATGAATTACTTAAATGTAGCTTTTATGTTTTTAAACTAAAACACTGGTTTTATGAATCAATAATTAACAACTGAACCCATCAAATGAAGATTACTTATATTTACAATATGTGAATACTAATAATAAAATTCAATTTCATGTCATGTTTCTAATTTGTATACACAACAAGTATTTTGCTATTTCAAATACTGAGTAGTCATGTGGATATGGTATTTAGCTATGAACTCATACTTACTAACAACATAAAGATAAAAGTGTTGCCTCATCACTAGAAGATTGTATTTTGAGCGAATTCACATAGTGTTCTGATCAAAGATGTGCTCTCGGATAAAAATCAAATGGCATATTGACATCTTTTTCTAATAACACTTTGAGATTTGCTCCCATTTTCTCTCTTGTATTATTAAATTCTATTTTTAAGCACATATATTGCAATCTTCATTTTCTCACTTATTCTAATAACCATGATAATGAACCGTGAGCCTAATTATATTTTATATAGGAACAAAAATTTAAACATACCCAAGTCAATGTTCTACTTTGACTTCTAAAATTAACATGTAAAAATAAAAACCAATGTAAATCTTTACAATATTGAAATAACCCTTTTACTTAATGTGTGGCAGTTTTATAAATCATTTTCATTTGTGATTATAGCTAGAAACCTTATGCTAAATTAATTTTGCATACTCAGAAAATAAGAATTTGAATTGAAGTCAATTCCCAAAACAGTGAAACTAGGATATGTTGTATTGCCTTAAGTGGTATTTCCCATCTCCACAGTGATGGAAAGTCATCCTCAACTGAACAAATCCCTACATAGTTTTTACATAAGCCTATTTCATTTCTGTAGACACAATACTAAACTGTCTAGTAGTTCAATTTTTTTTGGTGTTTTTTATAGGTACAGAAAATACTAAGGAGATGGTATCTTGCGAGCATTATTGTAAGCAGTCTAATGGATTGGGGAACTGAAGTGATTGGCACTGAGCACTTGAGAAAATCAAGCCTCTGGTTTATGATGCTGTGACTATATGACACACAGGATGATGGCTATGTGGCAAGCAATAGAATACTAAAATAATTGTGGTCCCTTTGCAGTATTGCAGTACAATAAAAACACAATAAAAACAACTGCCTTTAACCTGAATGATGTTCACAGTTTTCCATTTAGTGCCTAAGAAAGTTGCTGTTTCATTTACATTGATCCAATATTCAGGAATTCTGAATGTGAAGATCACCTCCTCCTGGATAAAACTGACAGCCCAATACAAAAGTCAAACCAAATCCAAACCAAACAGTATTTTGAAAGAGCTGAAGGGCAGTTTGCACCCAAGACTACTCCCAGTAGGCAGTTTTGAAGTAAACAGCTTACTTTGGCACGTCAAAAAGGTAGCCATTTGGACACCAGCTGTATTAAGTAATTTGTTCTCAGAACCAGAGAAGAGTTCCTGGAGCATTTTATTTTCTAAGAACAGCTTTGAGCCTTTTATGCATGAATTTCATCACTCAGCACCTAACTGCTACTCCAGAAGGACACTCA
Source organism: Pitta sordida (assembly GCA_013390025.1). Classification (NCBI taxonomy): domain Eukaryota; kingdom Metazoa; phylum Chordata; class Aves; order Passeriformes; family Pittidae; genus Pitta; species Pitta sordida. The sequence continues at coordinate 8,264 of WEKX01024966.1, forward strand.
GGGCACTACGCCCATCCACTTTGCCAAGAAAACTCAGATGATATTCAGAGATGAGAGGAAGACAGGGATGAAGGGAACAAAGTCTGCGTGGGAGGTAGGGTGGACCTATAAATACATCCCAATCAGCCAAAGCGTAGCCTGTCTATTTATCTACCAAAGCTGCCTGCTGTGCCCAAAGAGATGAAATGGTGCAAGGGGACACAGCAGAGGACAAGTATACTTTCTGTGCCTACTGGAACAACAGATGGACCTAACTTCATTGTTGCTCTGTTTGCCACCACAATGCTATTTACCTTTGTCTCCATCTGTTCTTTCTTGTCGCAAGCTTATGTTCTGAATGCTCTGGATCAGTGACTGCACCTTGCCAAGCTCTGTGGGGTCCTGATTGCTACCTGGAGACAGGCTGTTAGGCCATACATTCACAAGGGAAATTTATGCCACAACTACTCAGTGAAAGATACACTATGCAGTTCAGACAGCTTGTGCTTTACTTCAGTAGAACTTGGTGTTAAAAATGGAATATACAAAGGCCACCAGGCAGAAAAGAAAAATGTTAGTAAGTTAAACAGTAAGTATAAATGTAGGGGAAAATAGGAACTAAGGATAGTCATCTAACTCCCAACTTCAGAGAACATCCATATGAGGTTCAAACCTCTGTGTCTCTGCATAGATTAGGACCAAGAACATGACCAGAGACCCAAAATATTTCTAAATCAATATGGAAGAAAGGGAAGAGCTACTGATACCCCTCTTTTTCTCCAATAATTCAATAATAAAGCACTTCACTTGTGATAGAGGACAGCTAATTTCAAATTCTGCCTGGGTAGATAGGAACATCTATTTCCAATTATAGTCAGTAGGCAGCTGGGTAGTCGGAAAGGAGATTTGCTCACATTCACCAGTTGACTACTATGTGATAAGACTATTTTCTGGCCCAAAGAAAGATTGAAATACAACAAATGCAGGCTTTGGTCTATAATTATACTATTTACAGTATAACAGTATCCCTTCTGTTACTTCTTTATAAATAATAAATCACAGTAAAGAAAGTTCAACTTGAATGCTTGAACACTTATAGATTTAAAAGTACTTGAGTATCAATTAAAAATTGTAATCTACTTTTTCCACCCATTAAAAGCTTCAACATACAAAATGAAACAAAGATAAGAGCTTTTGAAGAAAAAGGATAATTTTATGGTTAAAATGGTTCATGGGACATATAGAATTGTAACCTCCCTTTTTTCATCATGGTTTTAGTCTTATCACTTAAGCCAACTCCTCCACATGCAAATGATGAACATAGTACCTTTTCTTCTACATATCTACTTGTAAGAAAAATAAAATCAGATTTAAAGAAGTAGCAAGAACTCATGACTGCAGGAAAATTTATTTCAAGCTGCCTTGTCAGCTGCTATCATTCTTTATAGTGACAGATCTCCTAAGATATGAAATGTTATAGAGTTTCAAAGCAATCAAAAAAGCTGTATTTCTTCACAATTTCTCTTTCATGTTCCCATGTCTTGTGTCTCAAAAGTCATTAAAGATGAGAACAGGATGTACCGATTAAATTATTTTTTTAGTGGAAGCGAAGGAGATTATTGAGATTCTCTTATACTGTACTTCCAAACATTTCCTTGTCTGACCAGCTCTCAATGTCCTCTCCTAACTACATCCATATTCCATCCTTCACCTTTACTGTGACTGCACAGTTCTGGCAGCCTCTTCCCGGCTCTGCACTTCTTATTCTTGTGGTATTTTCTGTCTGTCTGTCTGTCTTTCTCCACCTGTGCCTGTGTTCCCATTCTGTATTCCTCTTTCCATCCCCAAACTCTTCTTTGCAGTGCAGTTCTGGGTTTTCTCTGCTTCCTTAACAGCAAGAGCTGAACTACTAAAAACCCTAGTGTAACAAAGCGTACCTAGTGCAGGAGTAAATTAGAGATCTCTGAACTAGCTCCTGCGAGATAACAGCTTAAGTTCCAGTAGCAGTTTAACAGATTATTTTATTTATTATTCAACTATTGAACAGTGATTTAACTGGTTGGGCTCAGCCATAATACGAAGCCAGAAAGATTTTTATTTATAATGAGTGAAGTGCTTAGAAAGCAAGTCCTATGAGTAGAAGGTGAGAGAACTGGGGTTGTTTAGTCCAGAAAATGGAGTCTCAGGGTAAGCCTCATTTCTCCCTAAAACCAGGAGGCTGTAGCAAGGCAAGAATTGGTCTAATCTCTGGAGTAATTGACCTCAAGTGGTACAGGAGAGGTTTTGTGTGACTGTTAGGAAACGTTTCCACATTGATTCGGTCTCTGTACGGGTGTTAGATGGTGAGTTGGACTAGATGATCCTTGTGGGTCCCTTCCAACTCATAATATTCTCTGATTCTGTGACTCTGTATGAAAGGGTCATAGCTACGCCAGGGGAGGTTTAATCTTAACATTAGGAAGCGGTTTTTCACAGAGAGAGTAATTGCATATTGGAATGGGCTGCCGAGGGAGGTGGTGGAGTCGCCATCCCTGGAAGTGTTTAAGAGAAGACTGGACGAGGAGCTTAGTGACATGGTCTAGCTGGGGGGTGTAGGGCTGGATGACCCTGGGCCCCTTCCGGCTCGGAGTGGCCTGCTAGACTGTGAGGCATCTAGGTTGGTGTTACGCTCAGGGATGTGCTCTCGGTCGCTGTACGGGTATTAGGTGGTGAGTTGGACTAGATGATCCTTGTGGGTCCCTTCCAACTCATAATTTTCTGTGATTCTGTGATTCTGTGATAAAGCATTAGAACAGTCTCCTTGGGGAAGTGATTGAGCCACTAGCACTGGAGGTTTTTAAAAGATGTGTCTATGTGGTGTTTAGGGACATGGTTTAGTGGTGGACTTGGCAGTGTCATATTAATGGTTGTACTAATTTTTTGTATTAGTTTTATGGGTCTTTTTCAGCTTAAAAGAATCTATGATTCTATGATACTTATGGTGAATAAGGCTGACACAATTCATGACATGAACATGGGAAGTGCAAAATGGTAACTCTTTAATCAACAGTTAATATGGTTTTAAAAGCACATTCCATGTACAGCATCACCTTAAATCGTAAAAAATTAACCTGCTAAGTGGTTGGATGACAAAATGTGAAGCATATAAAAAAGCTGGTATGAAAAAGGTGATTTTATTAAAAGAACCCTGTAAAATTTGTAAGAATACGATTGACAACAGATCAAAGCTATCTTAAGACAAAGGAAATAGAGTCATGCCTTTGTATTCGTGGGCTCTGGGTCTTATGGTGGTCCCACAGAAATTAAAGCTGTTAGATGGTGAGCTGGACTAGATGATCCTTGTGGGTCCCTTCCAACTCATAATATTCTGTGATTCTGTGATTCTGTGAATACTGACCGGACATTAATATGGGAAATTATTGCCAGAAATATGAAGATTTGGAACACTAACATCTCCTGCTCCTTCCAGGCTGCCAGGAGTCTGGGAGTTTAAGGGTTTTTTAACTTGAACTCCAGCAGATAGCACTGGAAGGAGTGCTTTGCCGAAGGCTATTCATGTGCACATATCACAGAATCACAGAATCAAAGAATACTACGAGTTGGAAGGGACCCACAAGGATCATCTAGTCCAACTCACCAGCTAACGCCCGTACAGAGACCAAACACACACCCCAGAGTGGTGAACAAAACCTAGTTCCCTCACAGGCTCACAGGCCACTCCGAGTTGGAAGGGACCCACAGGACCATCCAGCCCAATACCCCCAGCTAGACCATGTCACTAAGCTCCTCATTCAGTCTTCTCTTAAATACATCCAGGGAGGCGACTCCACCACCTCCCTGGGCAGTCTATTCCAATGAACGATCACTCTCTCTGTGAAAAACCTCTTCCTTATGCAGTTTGGCTTGGCTTCCTGCTGCTATTGGTATGGCCTCCCCTGCCTGTAGTCATGGAAACAGCAACACAGACGCACACAGACACATAGACACAGGCTGTCTCATTGCAGCAAGGGACTACAAATGCCATGTAAGCTCCCACTCATAAGGGAACCATCTCTGCCCGTCCCCAGCATGCGAGAGATGCCGCCCACTCACCCTGCAGGGAGCAGTGGCACTGCCCCTCCACAAAGCAGAACAACCATGCGTGTGTCAACTGGAAATATTTATGAATAACTGATTAATTTTTCGTGAATAGTTGAAGCAGTGAACAATTATGAGTAGATAGTCAATGTAAGACTGTACAAGCAAAATAAAGTTTTGTTATTCTATGAAAAATAAATGTGATATGAATTTGTAGGATCTACAAAGCCACATTTCCAGAGTCCTGGTAGGAATTTCAGTGATACAGCCATCTGCCATCAGACACCAGCTTCTAAGTGCTAAAGATACTTTCAGAATATCATAAATCCATATTGAATACCAGTTCATTGAACAGCATACACAGAAGAGCATATTCCTCAAAAAGTATTATGGGAATATTATTGCCTAATGAAGACTCATGCAACATATCTTAAAAAGAAAACATGCACTACAAATGTTAGGTGGAAGACTGGGTATGTCTAATATATGTAGGATTTAAGGACTTTAATTCTGAAAAATATTTTAAAAGCTAAAAGTCTCTTTTGCCTTCCATGTTAATGGAACTAACTAGCAGAACAAAATAAATGCAACTACATCTTCGGTGAACTTATGTTTTGGTACCTGAATGTGATTTAGTGTTCTGTGAATGGAAAAGATATGCATTTGCAATTTTCACTTAGTAAGGAACCAATGGCTTAATGTTTATAAAAAATTATTGACTTAAGTCAAATATTATGCAGTCTGCACTAGCAAATACGGAAGAAAAATCTGAATGATTGTTATGACAGAAAACGCATCCTACTGCAAATTTGGTTTAGAACAGCAGGCGATAACCAAACAGAATCCAATAAAACAAATCAAACAGTAAAATATTTTAGTCTTATGAGTAGTTACTGTGTGAGTATGTGAGTAACAATAATGACATTGAATGTGAGGAATGCATCAACAAGGATGAATCTAAAAAACTTCAGCAGAGAATGGTTATCATAACTCATCACAAAGTTTAAAAAAATTATTCGGACAAGCTTTTTAGAAATCACCTCCCTCTTCTAACTTACTCCCATAAATCATTAATTTGTTCTGTAGAACAGGCAGTTGCGCATACAAAAGATCCAGAACAGTTTATTTCCGTTGTTTTACTTGACACTGAAGCATTTAAGGACACTCTGGTTCATGAAGGTTACAGTATATGAGTAGGCTCTGCTTTGTCCTCATAGTATCATCAAGTAAGTGATTGTGGGTTTGTCCACATGTTAAGGATGAAACCATCAATGTGGATAACAAAAAGCTTGAGAGGGTCCAGAGAAGGGGGACAAGGATGGTGAAGGGACTGGAGGGCAGGTCCTATGGGGAGCGACTACAGGAACTGGGATTGTTCAGTCTGGAGAAGAGGAGGCTCAGAGGTGATCTCATTGCTGTCTACAACTACCCACTGGGAGGTTGCCGTCAGGTGGGTGTGGACCTCTTCTTCCCGGCTGAGGACACCAGAATGAGAGGGCACGGCCTCAAGCTACGCCAGGGGAGGTTTAAACTTAACGTTAGGAAGCAGTTCTTCACAGAGAGAGTGATTGCACATTGGAATGAACTGCCCGGGGACGTGGTGGAGTCACCGTCCCTGGAGGTGTTTAAGAGAAGACTCGATGAGGAGCTTAGTGACATGGTCTAGCTGGGGGGTGTAGGGCTGGATGATCCTGGGTCCCTTCTGGCCCGGAGTGGCCTGTTAGACTGTGAGGGAACTAGGTTTGTGTTTACCGCTCTGGGATGTGCTTTCGGTCTCTGTACAGGTGTTAGATGGTGAGTTGGACTAGATGACCCTTGTGGGTCCCTTCCAACTCATAATATTCTCTGATTCTGTGAATCTGTGAAAATAAGGGCTTAAGAAACTAAATAATCCTTAACTCCCAAGTAGTAATATTGTTTTTTTTAAATCATAACTTCAGAGGCACACTGATGTCTTTGAGTATCTACGGTTATTTACCCACAGATGCACACACATATTCTGGGAAATACGAAGGCAATTCAGGATAACATAGGGAGCTGCCTATTCTCCCATAACTGTCAGGAGTAGATGACGACAACAACCTTAAGAATAGGAAATCAGATCGGGATTTAAGGCCTGTCCAGATGACAGTTAAGAGCCACAGCTTCCTTATTTGAGGAAAGAATCCTGAAACACTGGTCAAAACAGCAACAAGAACTGTAAAAGATGTGTTAATTTCTTGTAACACCAATTACTAAAAGATAAATTGTAACTGCAGGTAGTCTTAATCATAACAATTCATTTATGATATATTCTGGCTGATAACCTTCTTCATTCTTTCAAATGCAGCTGGAGCAGCATGAAGCCCAAGAATACATGAATCATCAGACCATTAATAGTACTATATTGTGCAAGATTATGGCACTCAGCTGGAAAAAAAGACACCTATGTTTTGAGGGTTTTATGGTTGGTTGCATTATTTTTTTCCTTGGGCTGTTTATTTTTCATAGTCTATGTTTTTTTACATTATGTACATTCCCGTTCCAATGATCAATGGTCTGCTTTCTTCTAATTTAGATTGATTTTTCCTTTTACAAACCTTCCTTCCACCGTCTAGCTTTGACAATGTAGAAGCTCACATCTAAATCTGTTTCTGTCCTTACTATTATTATAACTTTAGTGTTATGACAGAGTGGAATGGGAAGTCTGCGGCTGGCTCAGAGTAAGTTAGGATAAGACTTAGCATTTTACCGTCACGGCTAGTTGTTTGGAAGACTTAGTTAAGAAGCAGTAAATGGGAATTATTATTTTCCTTCTGGAAAATAAACTTACTGTCTTCCATTAGACAGGTGCTTTTTGGAGATGGACAGACATATCAGGTGTGTCAGTATGATGAACACAAGAATTATCACTTTTATATTTTGTAAAACATTGTTTTATATTAGTGTGGTTGTAACTAATGAAAACATTTATTTCTGTAAGGACATTTGCTTTCTCAACCCTGAGAAGGAATGTGAAGAGATAATATAGGACTGTAATAAATCTGTCAAGTTCCTGGTTTTAATAAGCAAGCTAGGTTGTAAATTATACAGTCCCCTAATCTAAAGCAAGGATGAAGGGAGACTCCCCTGTCAGATGTGGAGGTAGAGGCAATTAATACTCAGGAGGGATGCCAAACACTGGAAAACCTAGCAGAGTTCAAAAGTTCACCTGAGGAAGACTCTTTACTTCAGCCTAAAAGACCCCCAAAGACCCCCAAAAGACCCTCAAATGAACACTAGGGAGGCGGAACCAGGGCGGAGACTGGGCGGAAACTTATGTTAAAGAGACACCGGACACTAATCTATATAAAACACTCCTATCCTCGGATACATAATGTTTATGCATGTTTTCCTTAATGAATATGTATGATTATGTAACATATAATGGGTAAATGTAATGCCAGTTGTTAGGCGGGTAATGAGAAAAACTCTCCCTGACCTCACAACGTTGTTAATAAACATACCTACTCCAAAACTCTTTGGAGTCTAAGGGTTTGTTCTGTAAATCAATGATCATCAGAGATTTCTGAGTTCTTTCAATAGAACAAAGATTGTAACACCACTGCAGAGAAAGATATTTTGTTTACACTGCCTCTTAGGTGGATGAGAAGCCTGTTCATACTTTTCTGAAGTATGTACCATGTGCTGAATCGTATACGTAGGGAGTATTATATCTTCAAATATCACAGAATCACAGTATCAACAATGTTGGAAAAGACCTCTGAGATCATAACAGATTCAGAGGTTCACAGGATATTCTGAGTTGGAAAGGACCCACTGTTATGGTTTAGGGGGTTTTCTGCTGCTCTGGCAGCGAGGGGGTTAACAGCTCAGTTCTTGCCTGAGCTCTCCGTGCTGCCATGGCCTTCAAGGTTATAGAGATAGAGGCGTCTCTGTGAATAACATACTTGGGAGAGAAGAAAAAATGTTCAGTAGTAAGATGTAGCGTGCCGGCTCAGAACCTGCGTCGGGAGGCTGAGAGATTTGAAGGCCCCCAGGCCCACGAGAGAAAGGGTAGAGATGTTCTTCCAGGCATCCCGCTGCTGTTTGTGAATTGGACCGACCATGGTGAAAACCTATGGACCAGAGAGAGAGAGAACCAGGACTGCAGAATCCGTCTAAGCATCTAAGACTGAAGATGGAGAGGTAACGCTGGACGAACTGCTGANCATGGTCACCACGCTCTGTCCATCTGAGCCTCCCATTGCCTAGACTATGTCACTGAGTTGCTCATCCAGTTTTTTCATAAACACCTTCAGGGATGGCAACTCCACCACCTCCCTGGGCAGACCATTCCAATGAGAGATCACTCTCTCTGTGAAAAAGATCTTCCTAATATCCAATTGAAATCTCCCCTGGTGTAGCTTAAGCCATGTCCTCTTGTTCTGGTACTGTCAGCCTGAGAGAAGAGATTTACACCCACCTGACTGCAACCTCCATTCAGATTGTAAACAGCAATGAGGTCACTTCTGAGCCTCCTCTTCTCCAGGCTGAACACTCCCAGTTCCTGCAGTCACTCCCCATAGGGCTTGTTCTCCAGTTCTTTCACCATCTTTGTTGCCCTTCTCTGGACCACCTCAAGCAGCTCAACATCTGTCTTAAACTGGGGTCACCAGAACAGGACAGTAGAACTGGGCACAATACTCAAGATGTGGCCTGACCAGTGCTGAGTATAACTTCCCTACTGGCCACACTGTTCCTGATACAGGCCAGGATGCCATAGCCCACCTGGGTACACTGTTGGCTCATATTAGTTTCTGTCAACCATTACTCCTAAGTCCCTCTCTATTTCACCATTCTCCAACCATTCATCCCCCAGCCGATATCGATGCATGGTGTTGTTATGTCAAGTGAAGAACCTGACATTTAATCTTCTTAAATCTCATACTGTTGGATTCTGCCCATTTCTCTAGCGTATTGAGGTCCCTCTGAAGAGCCCTTCTACCCTCTGGTAGTTCAACATTTGCCCTCAACTTAGTGTCATCTGCAAACGTGCTAATGATGGACTCGATTCCCTCATCCATATCATCAATAAAGATATTAAACAGTGCCAGACCAAGCACTGATCCCTGCGGGACTCCACTAGTAACCAGCCTCCAGCTGGATATGGCACCATTTACCAACACTCTCTTAGCTTATCCATCCAAATAATTCCTAACCTAACACAGAACACTCCTTTCCAATCCATGCTCTGAGAGCTTCTTCTGAATCATACCATGGGAAACCGTGTCAAAGGCTTTGCTAAGATGGAACATCCACAGCCTTTCTATGGTCAACCAGGCAGGTAACGAGTTCATAAAAGGAAATCAGCTTGGTCAGGCAAGACCTATTCCTCCTAAATCCATACTGTCTAGGTCTAATATCCTGGTTATTTTGCAGGTGCTGTGTAATAACATTCAGGATTATCTGTTCCATGACTTTACCTGTCATCATGGTCAGGCTGACAGGTCTATAATTACCCGGATCATCTTTCCGGCCCTTCTTGTGGATGGGTGTCACATCAAGTCCAATGTATTACCTATTTCCTCACGTTTTACCAACCTATTACCTGACACCATCACATCCTCTAAACCATTTAACTAAGTGCCTCATCTAGTCTCTTTTTAAACATATCCAGTTTAGGGAGATTTAGGGAGATTATAGGGATAATTGCTGATTATATGAAGAGGAGACAGTATTCACATTGCCAGTGGGAAAGACTATCCAGTTACTTCTGCAACTTTGGGGTAGTACGTCATGCTTAATGCAATGAGGACGAAAACTAACTTCATTGACCCAAAAATGTTTCAGTACGATGAGGTACAGTTCAGAAAAATAATCAAAATGCCAGAGGCATTGGCTTTGTAACAGGTTCCTCTCACCTGCTAAAGACAAACAGAATTCTGTTTCTTGATGCAGCAGGTGAGTGAGTCTACCAGGAGCGAGGCTGTGCTCGACCTATTGTTTACAAATAAGGAAGAGTTGGTCAGTGATATTGTGGTTGGAGGAAATCTGGGAT
>WEKX01024993.1:276-31806 GCA_013390025.1 Pitta sordida
CACAACGGTAGCTTGCACCCGAACCTCCCTTGTGGTTTTGGCCTTCTTAGCCACCCTTGTGGTTTTGGCCCTGGCCACCATCCGTCTGGTTCTGGCCATGCCTGACAGGGGGAGGAAGGAGAGACAGCACCTACACCTGCCAAGACCTCCTCTGCTCCCCTGCCCGCTTGCCCTGCCCGCGCGAACTGCCACGCAAACTGCCTTTTAGTTGCTTATTTACACGCCCCCCGCAGTTGCCCAAGCCCCCCGCAGTAACGACCCTGTTTGCCTTGCTCCTGTTCGCCGGGCTCAGGTTCGCCGGGCTCACAGGAGAGGCAATGGTTTAAGTACCCACAGGTGGCCAGTCACGTGGTCCCCTGGGGACTTGTGATGTGGGTCGTGGAAGACCAAAGCAGTCTCTCGTCGCTAGTTTGACGCTGTGCCGGCTCCGACAGCAGCTCGCGCTCTGGGGGCCACACTGTGGTGGCGCAATCTCCGCCGGGAAAGTCGTGTCAGGGGTCCCGTCTGTCCAAAGCAGTCACTCGTTGCTAGCTTGGTGCTGTGCCGGCCGTGCTGGCTCCCACTGCAGCTCATGCTTGAGGCCAAAATGATTCAAACTGAAACTGGTTGTTAAAACACAGTAAACTTAACCTGAATGACAAATCAAAAAGACTGTTTAATAACTCTGAGAAATGTAATAACCTTGAATGTCAACTGCTTAACTAATAAAATATAATTTCATTATTCCATGGAGGGTCACCCTTACAGCCTTTACAGCAGCTTTGTGTATAGTTTTGAAGATTAAACACTATTTTTCTTAGTAAGACAAGAAAACTCTAGAAAATTGTTAATAATAATGTCATCTACCTATTGAAATGTATTCATTAAATTTACTTATGAATTTGTTTTAGCGTTCACTGCTCTGACTTGAGGAATCATCTAGGAGGCTGACATGCAGCAATGTAGCCTATTTGTGCTCAGGCAGCTCACTGCCCAGTTAAAGAGCAGTTACCCTGTTCCTAGTGAGGCAATGTGACCTACAGCCTGGCCTAGAGATTTCACATCCATTCTGCTAAGCACAATAAATACATGCACATCTGTACAATGGATTACATGTTTCTCCATACTTCTTCCATCTGAAATGCAACAACGAGCAGCAACTTCAGCTCATTTTGTCCCAGATCCCAGTGTATGTTCCTGCCATGCAACTACACAGCCATTATCTCATTCCACTCATCTCCACAGCAGGGACAATGAAAGATGTACTAGGTTGCTGGCCTGTCCACATTGTTTTGGAAGCACAAACAGCAGCATAACTATGGGTACTCTTCCTGTTAACTACTTTTTTCATTCATCCTGGCAGAAGAGCCACGAGCTTCCAAAAACGTTCTGAAGTAAAACAAGGCATTGGTGGAGCTCACACATATCACTGGTACAGAAAGGTTTATATAAACACCTCAACCAATCTGCTCAGATAAGTTTGCTAAATCACTGGAGCAGCTATTGTCCAGCTAGTAATATTTTCCTTTTCCTTCCTTTCTCTCTTCTCCTGAAACCCTGAGTGGTTTCTCATGTCCATCACCAGTCATATACTTGTCCATTCTATGAATATTATTGTTTACATTCATAAGAGGGAAGCAGGTTGTAGCAGTCCCTCTATAAAATCAGGTTGTGATATCTTAGAATCTCTAGTTTGTGAGGGAATAGACTGCAACAGGGACACCTGGAAACATCTGGAATCATCTGCAGCTGACAGCCAGGAATATGCTTGTTTGCCAAGAGTGGGAATCTGTACAAGAACAGTATTAATATACTTGTTTTTCAGGTAATATAATTCCTTGATCGCCTTACTAGACCATCTCAGGGGTTCAGCTTAGAAAATAAGTATAGCATATTTTTTTCCTAACTGCGCCTTTTCAGACGTGTGTTCAGCTCTGTGCAGAGCCCAGTCTGCCAGCTACGCAGAGTACCTCCTCCACAAAGTCAAGGCATTTCCATTGTTCCCATGGACAATCCTCTAAAGCTGAAGTGGATTTTAAGTATTAACTTATAAATTTAGTTTTCAAAACCTGGAGAGCAACTGTGCTACTGAATGTTTGGGTTCCAGTGTTACCATGCCAATAGTACATTGCATTTCTCTAGTGTCTATTTTTCCACACAAATGGGGTTCAAATGTATAATAGCCCCCACCTTTTATATTCTTTTGCCTCTCCAAGGGAACACATTGTGCCACTGTAACAGAGATAAGTGATGCAAAGTATTATTCTTTTCAACAACTCAAACAATTTTCCAGAATAAAAACCAAACTCAGAACTATTCTGAGAGTATTTGACAAAGACAAACCCCAGGACTGCAACATTCAAAACCACTGGAGAGCTCCTAGTAACTCGAAACAGAGTGCAATATGCAGTTTTCCGTGAAGTGATATATAATACACTTAAATACCATAGACAACATGGGAAATAATTCTTAAATAGCTTTTACAACTGCTATTGTGTTATGAACTGACAGTTTTTCTTGCCATAAAAAATCCTGGCATACTGTTGCTAATAATCCCCATTTATTAAAAATGCAATTTCTGCTTCAAGGTAGACTTTAAAACATGAGGTTAAAAAGAAATGAACATTTTTGCTTTGCTTGTAGAACTTTTCCATTGAAAGAGTTTTAACCTTTTTTCACCATTAGTCATAAAAGCTAGACATGAATTTCAGTCATGAAAGTGGAAGTTGAGAGTTCCAGATGTGGGCAATTGCAGTTTTAAGCGAATACCAGGTATTAGAAAATAACAACACATAGAGGACAATCTGAGGCTTTAAAATAACATTTGCTCTACCAGTTTTTGATGCAGAAATGAAAGACCTACTTATCAGGCATAGAAAGTACCATTAATGCCCTTCTTTTTCAGGGTAGCTGCAGCTCTCTAGAATAAAAAGATAAACAGGTAAACACTTTTTCCTGCCTTTACTTTTCTTCTGTAAATACATATAGTTGCTCAGGCAGGATAGAGAGGGCATAAGGTGACAGAGGATTTAAAAGGTTGAGACCTGTAGGAAACGTAGTATTGATCAAACCACTTCTGAGTGGGACACCATTATGGAGGTGTCATTGGATCCTTCGGGTGCAAGATAGGAGATAACCAACAGAGTAACCGGTGTATGCATTATGATGCTGCTTAAGAGGTTTCAGGATTGTTAACTAAATTTTGTGAAAAGCTGTGGCCATCTCAGATAAAGCAGATTTCAGTAGTTCTCTCTTGTATCAAAAGTCTGAACTGTAAACATTCTTGGGAATAATTCTTGGGGCAGGAAGGAAATTTGCACACAGCCTTTTTTGTAGGTATCTGAAGCACAAGGCAATGGTGGCCACGAGTTTTAGCCATGCAGATCGGAGGAAGGGGAAGAGATTCTGCCCAGACCTCTCCCAAGTAAGCACAAAAAGCCTGATGAGGGAAAGTGCAACTGAAATTCAGTCTGCTGCATTGCTGAGATAGTGCAGGCCCATTTCCATAAAGCCCAACGTAGCACACCCAGACTCTGAAATCAGGCACTTAAATGTGAATTGACTGATGCTCTCCCTTTCTGTATCCTCAGTCCAGCTGCTTGAAGTTTTATCTGAATTTAAACACCCTGGAAGGAGATGTCAGCCAGTTAGACACAGTGGACTCATCCTCCCACTGCAAAGCTGCCAGAAGATTCTTGAAGGATTAACACAGAAGCTCAGTTCTGAGGGACAAACTGTGTGTGTCACTGCTTGAAGACATAAACAAGCCAGAGCACACAGAAAGCCAGGAAAAGGCTCTCACAGCTGTCTACCCCAAAGCACTGATCTAAACAACTCAAGCTACTGACATCTGAAAGTGCATTAGGGCCACAGGCCATAAAAGGAAATGACAATTGCAGGTGCCTCAGGATAAATTTATTCCCCCTAAAGAGAACACAGACTATCCAGTTATGCTGCTAATGCTGAGAGCAGAGAGATTAAAAGAGATGTGAGACTGGACTAGGTTTCCAGGTTCTCCTGCATTATTTACTCTCCTGCATTATTGGCCAAACTACAATCCAGGAATTATTCTTCTAATGTCTCCAGGTGCTAAGCCAAAGAGTAGAGCCATTTGGTAGTGCTTAAGTCACAGACCCTTGCACAACTCTCCTCTTCTGTATGTCTCACATCAGACTTCAGATGACTTCACAACAGGAAAGAAACCAGAGCAAAGAATATGGTTTGCCTCTGCTATGAACATGTTAACCACCCATTCCCCATACTTGTGTGTTATAAGTGAAAAATAAAGCAGTAAGTACAAATTGCTACTGATCGAATAGCTTCCTGTTTGCACCTTGTAGTTCCCACTGAAAATTGCCACTTGAAAATTAAAGTGAAGGAAAGGAGCTTTGCAGAGATTGTGTTTTTTCACGTGTGACAGGACAACTCTTCCTAAGCCTGTACTTAGCCTGAACTTGTGTTTTAGCAAGATAAAACCAGCAGCTGATATACAAATGCTGCTTTCATCCTGAATTACTCAGAAGCTCTGTGGAAGCCATATTAGCATCAAATGAGATTGTTTTAATCAGGGGTGTAACAGCAAACACAGGTTAGTTTAAATTAATGCAAAATTAAATGGTCATTAAGGATGCTGAGTTAAGCGTATTGGAGAAAATAGAACACAATTTCAAACTTTCCTTTTAGCACCTACCAAAGGAAGGTGTCCCTGATGAAAGAGAAGGTGTTCCTAACATATATCACAGAATAGGATGAGAAAGGTCACAACTTGGGCACTTCTGATAATGCCTTGCTGTGTTTAAAATTTTCAAGTAATATGACTTAATAAAGGTTCATTTTCTATTCCCCAGTCTGGTTCCTTCACAGAATCACAGAATCACAGAATACTGTGAGTTGGAAGGGACCCACAAGGNGCCTGTGAAGATCAGCCTGCTTCCATGAAACAGCCTTCAAAGGTCTCAGATTTCAGCACTGCTTTTCTACTTCCTTGAACACTAGTTCAGGACAGGACAGTTCACTAAGTAAGCGCAGATTAATAGAGCCATATTTAATTTAATAGCCATATTTTATTTAATTATTTAATTAATAGAGCTTTCACTCACACAGGTGCATTTCTAGGGTGACCCCACTAGAGATGGATTCATACCCGTATAATACAGAGCACAGTTTGGTTTTCCAGACACGGAAGGGAAGCAGTTTCTCTTCTGCACAAGAGATGTTCCAGCTGGGGAGCCGTTTTCTTTAAGACAGCTTACATCAGGGTAAACCTACAAGACAGGGAATACTGGAGACAAGAGAAGTGACTTCAGACTGAAGCCTGAAAGCTTAGATTTGTTATCTATACCATCCTTGCTGGGGCCAAATGCACCCTTCAGGTACATAGCCTGGTAAAAATTAGTTATCTGATAACTTTGGACTGTATGAATCAAAAAGTGCAATTGGAATGTTCTATGACTTCCAATAGTTTTAGCTTAAGACTATTTTTGTATTTACTTGCTAACAGCTGTGAAGTTTGTGTAGATCCGATCTGAATGAGGTCTAGTACTTTCTGAACACAAACAATATTAACATAAGGTTGCAAGAAGTTTAATGAACTTCTAACAACCATATTGGATATTTATTGGGCAAAATAATGTAAAAATTAGTCTAAATTAGATTTCAGAGCTGAACTGCTGACAGGAACTGATAAGGCAATTAGAAATAGTATTTCTTAAAAAATCATTTGAAAGAAAACGACCATTCATTTACAAAATACTTCTCCAGAACGTCTATGAATCAATTAAGCCATTATGTCACTGGCTGGCATGCTGGGGGCATAACACATCATTGCGCTTAGTCCAGCTCCAAATGAAATGGTCACAAAACATTTGGGGGGGGAGGGGTTGGATATAGTGTCAAAGTAGCTTTGCATACTCACTCTAAATAAATGCATGGGAGACTGAATTGCCACAGATCTGTAAACCTGAAAGCACAACTTTCAGAGATGTTAGAGAGTACCTACTTTCTACAATATCTCTTTCTTGACCCAAATATGTCTTTTAAAATTGCACTTTATCCTGGGTTTTCATATAATAAATATTGATTAAAAACTTTCACGCAAAATTTAAAAAATTCTGGTTTTCATAGCTGCAGGACACCAATTAATGCAGAAAAGGAATGCAGTTCACTTGACAACAGCAAATATGGGTTTCCAGTAATGACAAGGAGAAAATGATGCAGATCAGCAGATAAATGATACTCTAGAATATAAATTCATATCCTTAACCAATTTCAGTAATTGCTTTTTTGCTCTATCTGTATAAGCTAGTGCAGAGAAAAGAAATGTCATTACTTAAAAAGGTACAGAGGGAATTAGGCAAAGAAAATAATGCTATAAAACAGATGAGCTAGGCACCAAATGCTCCTCTATTCAGATATGTTCCTCTGTTCCTGTGGGTCCACAAACTCACCAGGACTCTTCGTTCTGTAGAGGCGCTTACCTTACATGTCTTAAACTAAGTGGAAGAGGACTTGAAAATCTATTCCTTCATGGTCAAAACCAAAAAGCCTTTCTGTAAACATTTTTCCTAATTGCTAAACTTTTAGTACTGAGATTTGTTGTCATGGCATTCACCTATTACTAGTTAATACAGTCTGTAATTTCTTTTCTTTAGTTCACTTGAAGTGAAAGAAGCTCCCCTCAAGAAAACCATGAAAGTCTATAGTATCACATCTCTCACATTAAGGACCTATTCACATAAGGAAGACCTTTTGCTCTTTTTCTGCATGAGCTAAATTCCACTTTTGGAGTACATTTCACAATTACGCTTTTGTGTTTAATTTAAGAAAAAATTTTCTGGTTTCTATTGCATTTAAATATTGATTTATATCTCCTTTACTTCCATTGATGACTACAGATTGGCAAAAAAACATCATCTTGTTCTCTTGGGATTGTTCCACTGCACAGAAAGCAACCTAGTTATCCGTTTTAGTGTTTTATGCCTCTTTGTAGTTACAATACATTTCATTTTCCCATCACATGGAAAGAACTGCATAAAAATAAATGAAACTTTGAAAATAAATTATTTGCATGTTAGTAGTCACTTGTGTGCAGTGGACCTCATTACCCAAATGATAAATACCACTCCAGGTCTAAGTGATCATTATTAGTGGATTTTAAAACTAGAGTAAAAGTGCACTAGGAGCAAAGGAATCACTAAATGCTGAAGTGACATAAGACAGTATGCACTGTTCATTGTTAACATCATTCTAGAATGTACCAGAAGCAACATGTGGAAAGTAATCTCTCCAAGTTTACAGCTCAGCTCGAAGATGGAATATAGACAAATTTTTCATTAGTTTCAAGGTTATTAAAAAATTCTTCCTTCATGCTGCATTTGTGAGAGCCTCAGGAAGATAAAACAAAAAGCCTGCTTAGCATGACATAACTTATTAACCTTACACCACTGTGATAAACACATTTTAATTCCTAATGACTGAAAAAATGAAATGAGTGTATTTTGTCAGGAGATTCAAAACTGAACATCAAAGAGAGAACAATTATATATTGGTTCTGGTTGTTTCAGGCCACCTTTATGGGAATAAACTTTCATATCACAGAATCACAGAATCACAGAATCAGTAAGGTTGGAAAAGACCTTAGAGATCCAACCTATTACCTATTACCTAACCTAGCCAAACCTGTTACCTAGCCTGTTGCCATCCTGCTACCCACACACCATCCTACCTATAACACACTACCCTAATATCAACCATGTAACTGAGAATGAAAACTTTGGGTTTTCTTAGATTCATGAGCTCAAGACAATTAATGTCATCCCATTTTTCCAGAGTCTTGTATTACTGCACAGTCTTAATTTTTTTAATTTTTGGTTCTCCAGCACTCCAATTCCTCTGAGTTACAGTCCTTCCACTGAGATACATGAACTTGCCTTCAGTCTGTTCATCAGGTATCCTCATACAAGCCTGTTTTGAAGGTGTTATGAAGTCTTATAAAGCTGTGTTCTCAGCCTTATTCCTAGGAGGGGCAAGTGCACTTCCAGTTTTTACACAAGGGGACTTTCCATTGCCAAAAGCATTTTCTTTTCCAGTTGAGACAAATATGGATTTAGCAATACTGTTGATGCTCTTTGAAAATCAAAGCTAGAAATAAAGGTGAACATGATTGTATTATACCTAAAATTGATCATGCTCTTGTTATTTATCCACGTCAATACTGCATTTCAGAAGTAAGCAGCTGATACCAGCTATAAACAGAAGTAGTTGAAGAAGTAGGCAGAATCCAACAAAAGTCTAACAAAAGAGACACGTGGGAATATCAATGCACTGCTTAAAGCGCAAACACCTGGAGAACAGTGGCTGATCCTGCAATCCATGTAACACCCCCTGTCCTGTAAATTGACAAAGCAATTCTTATAGTTTGTCAGGTCAGTTCAGGAAGGATGTATTCAGTGAGCCATAACTTAATTACTGACATCACCTATAAGCAACATCAGATAAAGTTTCTTCAACCTCTTCTTTTCTATCTTCTTCAGCGCAAGAACGTCCACCATTTTAGGTGGCCAAAAAGAAAACTTACCAATGGTTGAACCTGGCATTTTTTGTAACTACCTATACTTTTGTTTCCAAGGCAGTTACTTGTCTCTGTGAGTCATCAGTTACTGTAACTAACAGTTCAGGCTGTTATTTAGTAACTTATGTTGAAATACCTGAACAACCCCTCTCTGCCCCATAACCTCATGCCAGGTGCAACAGCTCTTTGGTGCTCAGAGCAGAAATCACATGCTATGCTGTAGATCTGTTCATGGGGATTTATCCAACTGGGAGAGCCTTATCCCTGACTGAAGTGAACACTTGGATAGACTTCTAATTCTCAGGGCTGCCAAAGTCATCTTCTCTTCAGTGGGAAAAACCTGGTTCTCAAAGGTAAAACCACACATATAGACATCTCTAAATGAACTAAATTTGAAGTAAAAACCAGATGAACAGGTAACAAATGAGAGGAGAAAAAATGCTGTTTATAACACAGGATAGAGGTTTGGGTATTTCATACACAGACAACAGTAAGCTTGTGGCTCTCTTCCTCCAGTTATGTTGGACAGCTCATCTCCTCTGTAACAGATGGTTTATTTTTCTGCTCCTCACCTTTCTGGAAAGCACACCTTTCCTCAAATGATGTTATGGGAATACCAGACACTCAAATATATATATTTAAAAATATACTAAAAGGTTGAAAACCAGATTTTAGAAACAGAAGCAATTTATTTCTTACTTCCATATTCTCCTTTNTAGACTTCCATATTCTCCTTTTTCTCCTTTCTTTACTTGTGGTTGTAAAGGTCCTTTTATTCCTGGAGGTCCCATTTTTCCAGGGAACCTCTCTAGGCCTCTGAATTCTTATCCTAAAGTTTGATTTAAAATAAAACTGCTTACATGTTTTCTAAGCTTTTCTCCCACTATATTTTCTAAGAGCTTAGCAAGAACATCAGACACAGACTTCTCTCACTTTCCCCTCCACCTGTCCCAGGAAAATGGAATTTTTCCTGTGGAAAGTTTAATTTTCTAGGGGATGCATTACTCTGATGAAAAAGCTTTATTGCATCTACTTATGGCACTGAAAAACCAATGAAATAAATGCTGTCTCATGTTATTGCAGGAGTACATATTCTCAAACCAGAAAGCCAATGTATTTCAGCTGTATTCCAATCATACAACATGCTGTATGACCTAGAAAATGAGCTAAATTATAAGATTGGTTGGACTTGATGATCTCTATGGTCTTTTCCAACCTTACTAATTCTGTGATTCTGTGATTAAGGATACCTCTCTCAAGCAGTTTGTTGAAAGATAGTGTTGGCTTTACTTATTTTCACCATGGAGTTGCAGAGGGCATACTGAGGGGTATGTGGGTCAGAAAATGTCTATACATATGCCATGGAAATTTTATGTTATGCATAGTTTATATCAAGCAGTACTGATAATGACAAGAGTTTTCTTGGAGGTTAAAAAGTAAATACCTAATTCACCAGTTGGCAGTATATACATGATAATACAGACAGGACATATCCTGTCGAAAGAAAGAAAATATAGAATTCCAAATGTACTTCTTAGGAGTTTGGACAGAAACTGCGACTTGGGAGAGCAGGTGACTTGGTTCTACCACATGACAGAAAGCATTTGCAGATCCATTTGCTGTTTGCAGCAGTGCATGAAAAAAGCCTTACTTCTGTTGTTGAGGCACAGAGGGCATGAAGCAATCAAGCTATAACCATCAGATTAGTAGCCAACTCTAGCAAGTATGATTTCTGGTTTTGAGAGCTGGCCCCTGGAAATGAAAAGCAGCAATAATTTAGTAGAGTATAATAGGAAGTGATTCAGAGTACAAATAGTACAAGCAGATTAAAATCTTTTTATATCTCTATTTTATGGTCTGCTGTGAAAATGTCTAGTATTTTTTATTTATTTATTTGTGAAAAGGCAAATATCCAGAGTTGTATTATAAATGCAAAAGGCATTTTCAGCTTCCTGAAATTGTGCAGAGCCCACAAAAGGCTAATGGGGCAGAAGAAAAGGACAGAAGTAAAAAGGCAAAATGAAAGATTGAAGGAGGCATGAAACAAGATGAAAAGGATAATAGGGAGTGTCAAAAAAACAGTGTTGCTAAATGGTCATAGCTATGTACCTGGTTCTCTTTTTGTATCTTGGGATCAGCTCTGCCTGGTGAGCCACTGACTGCAGGACCAGTGGACTGAATTTCTGAACAGGAAAAAATTTCTCTTCAGGTTTATCTGTGTTAACTGAACTTGTTACCACCAGCAGTGAAAGCCAAAGGCATTGAAAGGCTGAAAAAAAATAATTACAAAGTCCACAGATCTGCCATAGATCAAGCAGAGTAATTTTACTATTTTCTCCATTAACAAAATTTTTAAGATATGCCTGGGAAATACACTCCTCTCTTCAGGCAAAAGACCAAACACGAGAACATGTACACCAAACAGATGATCGTGTCTAAACCATTTAATATAACCTCTGATTGTATCTGTATGTACAGAAACCTGAAAAGAAACAACCAGGCTTCTACGAATCTGAAAATCTCAAGGTGTAATGAAAATGCCTAATAGAGCAACAGTCATCAATCTCACCATGCTGCAAATTAATTTTAGTATTATATTAATTGTATGTCTAAATTTAAAGCATTTATTTTCACATCAAATGGGTTATTATTCCAGTTTGGGATGAATCCTTATCTCCCCAGCTACTGTGTTTCTACTGGGACTCTTTTGACAGCTACCCAGGGTTGTCATGTGTCTATGCTCAAAGTGATTAAGATGCTTCTCTTGAAGCACCAACTCCACTGCTAGCAAACGCATACAGTATAAAGCACAAAAAGCTTCAGTGTGTTTAAGTGACAATGATCTGATTGCTTCCCCTATTTCACCTTTCAAATCCGGTGTATTAATAAGATACATTTCTCCTCAATATTATACCTAAGAGCTGACGTACTTTTGGATCCCAAAAGACCTGCAATACTTTGCTGTCCTCTCTGAGCAGAACAATCACAGAGAGTAGTGTGTTCGGGTAAAGCTCTGCATGATATTCTGACAAGCTGCACCACACTAACTGTCCTTGTTTTCAATATGACTGTCAAATCTGAGGTGATCATGCCCCTTGTATTCCATATTTATCTGAAAAAAACCCAAAATGAAACTGCCACAAACATGAGCTGATGAACTTTAATAGTAAACAAGCATTGACGAAAGTCAAGTGGACTTATTTTCTCCCAGTTCTACCAGTCAAAATGAAAAAGAAGTTTTAGAAGCACCATATGGTTGACAGTTTTGGGTAAGGAGAGAGAAACCAAATCCAGCAAGACTACTACTCACCTCAATTATTTCTCTTTATTTTAAGCTTCAGAGAAGATTACCCACAGAGAGCAGCTTCCCCTGTCATGTTTGATCTGATAAAGTACAATATAGAGTATAATCACTAGTATATTACTCTGAGAACATCATAATTATGATAAAAAACAGAGTTTAAGAAGCACCAGATTTCTATATCCTTCTTTGTGCTTCCTCCTTTACGTTCCCATCAAAGCCTGAGGAAGTGGCATATACCAAAATAAAATAATGAAATATAATTATCTAACTAATACAACAAAACTTGAATCCTGGTTTATATTTCTTATCCATCTTCATGCACTCCAGCCAGTTCTTAACACCCTGTAAGGACTTCCTTTAGATGAATTTCTATATTAATTATCCAGTACCAGGGAAGTTGACATTGCTGATGTCTCCCATGAAGGTAACAGATTCGCAGATTCACACATTATTGTGAGTTGGAAGAGACCCACAAGGATCATCGAGTCCAACTCTTAAACCCCTCCCCCCCCTACCCGGCAGGAATCGAACCCTGGTCTCCCGCATGGCAGGCGGGGACACTCATCACTGTACTAAAGTGGATTTTTTTTTTTTTTTTCACAAGACAAAATTCAAAATAAAGGCCCAATAAAAGAAAACTTGAAAACAAAATGTAAGTCCACTCCCTCCAGAGATTCAACCTCACACAAATCTTTTGGTTTTTCTTGCCAGGAGCTAAGCTCTGTTTACCTCCAAAGTTTCCCAGGATGACCACCCCAATCCTTCCCTCTAAGAGAGGCGGAGTGCCCATTTACTATTTGGCAAATTTATAGAAAGATAGATAATTCCCACGTGGAGAATTGCTTTATGTGGGTGTAATGAGTCTTCAGGTCCCAAGACAGTCACAGTTACAGATTTCTCAGCAGAGATCAAAATTAAGCTTTGAAAGATAAAGTGAAACTTATATGAAATCCACTTTAGTACAGTGGTAAGTGTCCCCACCTGGCGTGTGGCAGACCTGGGTTCGATTCCCTCCAGGAAGACAGTGTTAAGAGCTGGACTNGGTGTAATGAGTCTTCAGGTCCCAAGACAGTCACAGTTACAGATTTCTCAGCAGAGATCAAAATTAAGCTTTGAAAGATGAACTGAAACTTATATTTAGGAGACAGCTAGTTCTGAAGGTCCTATTTAAGGATGTAGACCTCATGTAATTCTTTTATTCCTTAAAAAATATTTTAGGACATTATCCACCCAATGCACTTAACAGTAGAGAGGGAACCTGGAAGAGGCAGCAGGAAGCCTTTGTTCCAGACCTAGCCTTGGAGGTGACAACTCTCAAGCTTTACCCCAAAATCTAACAGCCTGACAGAAGAGGAGAGTCCTATTGAAGTTAAGTGCTAGGGAAACTGCTCCTCAAAAGCAGATATTGCATTTATACACAGACTACTCAGGGATGGAATCCTGTTAAACAGATTGTATCTTCCTAAAGTCCTCCTTGTGAGCTTGCTGTGTCCCAGTGGGGCAGCCTACAAAAGTCCTTTCTAATCATTATGCTTGCACCTGCAAGGGTTGTATGGCCTCAGTACAGTTACTTATCACAGTCAAGTGATCTTTGCTTGCCAACACCTTTACTTCACCAGTATACCTCTGCCTTGCCTGATAGCCAGCACAACAGAGTGCAGTAGGGAAGAAATTAAACAGAAACCTGCTGAATTTAAACTACAAAGCCAAGCCAGCCTGCCAGAAGAAAAAGATAAACCACCAACATTTCTATCAAAGCTGTTGTTCTGTGCTTTCTTTTGGGAAGAGATTGTTTATTGGCTAATTTTAATCTTGCACAATCCTGACAATGGCCTACCTCAGTTTTACCACCTCTATTTACAGGGACTGCACAGGACGCACTGGGAGTGAGCCCTTTGCTCTTTGTCTGGCCTTGGACAGATATTGGCTGTGTTACAGTACAAATGAACAAATGAAAAATCAGCACAACTGCAGGCACTGTAAGGTTTTTCCCCTTTATTCAGAATCACAGAATATCCTGAGCTGGAAGGGACCCATAAGGATCATGGAGTCCAACCCTTATACGGCATCACTGCCTCCCTGGTGAGAATCGAACCCCAGGTCTCCTGCATGAGAGGCGAGGACACTCACCTCTGTACTAAAGTGGATATTCAGTCAAAGGACACATTTTTTAATAACCTAGGAAAGAGAAGTCTATTTGAGGTGTAACTGCAGTGGCTGCCATTCCTGCAATACAGCTTACACTGTCCAGCTGGCCATGGTACCAATGTTTGGACATGGAAAGTAGAGCAGCAAGAACACTGTATGCTAAGTAGCTCTGCAAAATTGTTAACATAATTTTATGCTGGAAAAGGGACCTTTCAGCAATTTTGCTCGCAAAAAAGTTTCTTTACCCAGAGAAGGTCTGTCAGACATTTCTAGCAGCAAAAATTAAAACTCTTCATCTCTGCAGCAGTGTCAAGATCTTGTTTCTCCAGCTAATGTTCTCTGTTGTGGTGGCATCAGAGAGAGATGTTGTAGGCTGCCAGGCTGCCTTGTATCTTTCTTGTTCCTATCTTCCCAAGATAGGACAAATTTAGTGTCTGTAAAAATACAATGAATACATCTGTTCAGAGCAGTGCTACTTGTCAGACATGATTTGATAAGAGCATCGTGAAGCCAACATAACTAAAAAGAGAGTTGGAATTAGACCTTTGCTATTTTGGCTAAGGAGCAAACACAGGATCTACATGCTGGCAGCGCATGGTATTCAAGGCTCAACTTGTAACCTTGTGACCCACAAAAATGTCTGGCTTCTTGTATGATAATTCGACTTCTCCAAAGACTGCCTGCCTGCAAAGGCAGAGCTATGAAACAGACAGGATTGTCAGCAATTTCCCCACTCCCCTGTTCTCACCAGGTCAGGACCCCAGCTTGTTGAAACATAATTTATCACACAGTAGAAATTTTACTAAAGTCTGCCAAACCAAGCATGCCTATATGAAGTTCCAAACGTACAGGACTATTTTAAATGCCTGTATTAAGTGAAAAATAAAAATAAAGGCAGATGTCTTAATATTCACAAACTATTAAATGTTTTTCTTCACTGGATTTGCAATTTCTTTTTCTATCTGCTTATTTCTATACTGCCTTCACTTCCTCTAGAATTGTTTAGTTCTTCTGATTCTAAGTTTGTGTACAGAGTTCCTCATTTCTTAGATCCTTGAATGTACCTTCTTTCTGCATAACATTTGTTTGGGGGAGTGGTCTTGTGTCTGGATGTTCTTTGATATATGGTTCAGCTCTCTGCAGATTTCCTTGGAGAAGCAAACAGCTCAGCACAAGAGAACACTTGGCCTTTGAAGTTTCAAACTTACTTTTGGAGCAATCAATTTTGAGTATTCTTCACCACCAGCAATATCATATGGGAAAAACAGAAGTGGGAACTATATCCAATTATTTTCATCACAACATAGCAGGGTGACAGCTTCTAGACACTTGCAAAGGAATATATGGCTAAAGAAGTGGATAGAAATGCACAGTTAGCTCATTGATTCACTTTGATGTCAGACCATCAGAATGCTTTTATCCTGAAACCAGGAGCTTACAAAGTGTTTCAAACTTTTTATTGAGACAATTAGAGTCAGGATTAAGAGTTTTTAAGAGCAAAACTCTAGGAATAACCTTGTTTCAGAAAAACCTCAGAGCAGGTATTACGGAGTGCCATTCTTAACAGGGGCTCACGCAGTGGGTTTAATTACAGCTCTTACAAAAATATAAAGTAGAAACTGTACAGTGCAGGATGTTTTTCTTCTGAATTAGTAGTGATTTATCTCTGGCCTGTGTACCCTACCACACATCTGTACTTCTGCACAATGAGAAGGATGGAGCAGAGCCGAAGCTCTTTATCTGTTTCTTTCCATTTGTCAATCTGCCAAAGAGACTGTGCAGATAAACAGTTGCTTTCTGTTTTGTTTACTATCCTGAAGTAGTCAACTCTCATTAGTGACAAAATCTTTGTGTGTCTTGTGTCCACTTGGTATATTAAAAGCAGGGTAGTATCAACTGCTTGTGAGAGAATAGGGAATTCATATAGTGGGACACACTAGGAACCACATCATGATAATAAAGGTTGCAAGGCTGAGCATAATCTTTAACGAAACTGTAGGAGAGAGACAGTTCTGAGGCAGATCAGACCAAAAATCCCAAACAACTTGCTTAACTCCGAGAAAGTTCTGTGCGAGATTCAAAGTTCACCATTCACACAGAATCCCTCACTTGGCATACTGACTATTACGAACACATGTTCTGAGCTTCTGCTCCTCCTCTGAAAATTTGCTGACTGAGTTTCCCGTCTTCTGAGGTAAAAGAGATGAAAGCTTTAAAAGCATGAGATTCTGAAAGAAGATAACATCAAGATGCTATTCTTACCATCCCTAGTCAGCTCTTCGGATTTACTTATGTTGGAAAAATTTGACTAAAAAGTCAAAAATCTTCTGTCTTCACCTTCATAAAGATTTAAGGGATTTTACCTTATACATTTGAAATGAATCTGCCCATGAGCCATCCATCACTCAGTAAAAGTTTTTATCTAACATCAGGATATTTTTCACCCAGGTTTCTGTTTGACTCCTGAAAAGAATACATTGTTTTGTGTGACTGGAAAACTAAAAACAGTGTAAAATTGTTGCATATTTACCTTTATATTTGAGAACAGCTACAATCTTGTTCCAATATTAGAAGAATTAGGGAGATAGAGAGAGAATATCACAGGTTATTGTCTTCCCCAGTACAACTCCATATAGGCAAATTACAGTGCTTCATGATAAAACCACAGTTTACACTTTGATATTTACTCAACTGAATCAAACAAAAAATATACTGATGCTTACAGGTGTGTATGATGCCAAATTGTTCAGCACTGTATTGCTCTGTGCAAGAAGTGCCTAAATCTTGCCATCCAAAAGTAGCAAAACAAAAATAAATGCCAATCATACAAAGTTCATAGTACATTATCTTACAATTTCTCTTACGGGGTCTATAGACTAATGGAGGATTTCTGTACTTCATTCAGCTTGGAGAAACAGGGACCTTCTTGCTCTTTTCCTTTGCTTTTCTTTCATCTTCTATAAATGGAATGTGAACAGAATGGGGATGTTTTCTGTTCAACATATTCAAACACTGGCCATTTCTTAAAGCTTAAAGTCATAAAAGACCATGTCAGATTTCTAGCTTTTCACTTTAGCCACACCAGAAGATGCATAGTGGCAGCTTTTGCCTAAGTTGGATGAGCTGTTCACCCTGACAACTGATCTGTCAAGAAAAGATTTCTCAAGGGTTTTCATTACGTGGCAAGAAAAAATTATGAAGTGAAGACCTCTGCTAGCATGCAATAGCTGACATTAAAATACAATTGAAGTATCAGAAACTGTAAACACAGCTTAAGCTTTTCAACTTAGGTGCACATTGAGAAAGGTTGTGTGAAGATTGAAAGAGCAGATAAGAATCCAGATAAGAATCCTATAGTAGATATAGTAATACAGGCCAGAGTCTGCTCACACTGAAAATACTTTAGTATGCTCAGCAAAATTTGTGAAGCATGGTGTAGTTACTGAGATTACCTATCAAGACTGTGGGATCAATGAAGTTTCCACAGCTTCTCAAGGTTTTTTGTATGTTCCAGCAGGATTTTACCTTTCTGGTTCTTAAAGTTAATGATTCTAGAAACGATTCAAAGTTATTAACAGGATCTTCAGGACCTGCATTTGCACAGGTGATACAGAAATACTTAATACTGGAAAAAACAGTTGCTAACTAGGCGAGTGAAAGCACAGACAATAATAAATAAAGTGGCCTGTAAGTGACCTCTGGTGGACAACAAGAACAGTGCTAAATTGCTTTGCTTTTTATTTTTCAACAGAGTAGTTTATCCGTTTAACTCACAACCATTCAGTTGAATATTTTCTAAAAATATACAATAATCACTAACATTTTCCACCTGAATTAAAATAATTCAATGCAACACCCCCCCCCNTTAAATCATAAATTTTAGAAACATCTGTAGCAAGGGGGATTCTTCATTGTGCGTACACTGCTAACATTATACCACCAACAAAATGAAGCTAAGGCAACATTTCAGGTGATACAGAGCTCACAAACTGTTTCAAAGGGAGCAGAGTGGTCCATTGAGGACATGTTGGTCAGCCATGAGTGTTTCCCAGGTTGAGTGAGGTGTTGGAGGCTGTTGCTTCCAGAATATGCAGTGACTGGTCACAGCCAGTGACAATGACACAGCTTACTTCATCAGAAGACCCTATATATTTATTTCTTACAGTGCAGAATATCCCCAAGGACCTTATTCTATTCATAACTAAATGTTTTTGAAGAGATCTGTAATCTTGGGAATTCATTTTGATCTCATGCCTTGAAGAGGTTTCCAGTGCTGGGTTTTGGGGCCTCTGTTTGCAGAGTGCATGTATAGTCTGACAGATCATAAACTTTGTGCAGATCCCTGTAGGACTGCAAATTCCCTTTTGGCAATTGGTCTTGCTTTCCCTTCCTACCCCTTCCTAATTTCCACATGGAGATAAAACTCGGATAGTTTCTCACATGGGTCTAACAATAGACATGGGAGATGGTTTGCTGTACAGAAATAACACACTGAAATTGTTCCCAAGGAAAAACAGTATGTCTTGGCAACAGTTGTCCTGGTTACCAAATTTCCTTGCAGGGGGTGGTGGTCACTGATCTGAGGAAACTGATCTGTGAGTCATTTTGTCTGAGACACCTGAGTGAATAGGGAATAGAGTGGCAGAGCTCCCACCATCTGGTTTCCCCCCATCACTTGCATTGGTAGGGAACTTTCACCAGCCAAAGAAGTTTACCTTAATTCTGTCTCCTGAACATAGATCCAGGATTACGAGGCATATCAATAGGTGGCGTCCTTTCAGACACTTTTTTTTTTTTTTGGCTAGTCGTATTAAGGACTGACTTAACTCTCCGCCAGGAGGGAAAACTGTTGTGGAAAAATCACAGCAGAATGTAAAGTCAGCACAGCCCTGACAGTACTAAGCAGAGCACAGATAAAAATGACAGAGACCATTTTTGTCTGAGTAGCTTTTCAGAAGACTGTGAAAGCTTTGAAGGTCTTTATAGGTTTTGATTTGGAATGGGCTGCCCAGGGAGGTGGTGGAGTCGCCATCCCTGGAGGGGTTTAAGAGAAGACT
The DNA here is from genome assembly GCA_013390025.1 of Pitta sordida. NCBI lineage: Eukaryota > Metazoa > Chordata > Aves > Passeriformes > Pittidae > Pitta > Pitta sordida. Next base: position 19,334 of record WEKX01024993.1, read on the forward strand.
GGACGAGGAGCTTAGAGACATGGTCTAGCTGGGGGGCGTAGGGCTGGATGACCCTGGACCCCTTCCGGCTCGGAGTGGCCTGCTAGACTGTGAGGGATCTAGGTGGTGTTACGCTCTGGGATGTGCTCTCGGACTCTGTACGGGTGTTAGGTGGTGAGTTGGACTAGATGATCCTTGTGGGTCCCTTCCAACTCATAATATTCTGTGATTCTGATTCTGTGATTCTGTGATTTCATGTCTTATGTGAAGAGTGGCACAGGTGCTCATCACTGCTCCAGAAAGGCCATGCTGCCCTTGTAAGTGCTCAGACTAGACCTAAGCCTCAATGAAGCCTAAGGCTTGTAACAAGGAGTTCAAATGGTGGTTCTTTTCCTCAAACAGTGTGCCAGTGTTCAGCTCTCCCTGTTTTTCTCTTATGACTTGACTGCTCTTTCTGCTAACACGGCCTTACTGCAAGTTACTATTTCTTTGGGACAAAGCACATGCTCTATGAATTGCTGCTCCTTCCACTCTAAGGCATATGCCTGGCACTCAGGGACTGAAAAGGACAGAACACAAAATTTGAAATGCTTCCTTTTCAGCACCATTTGCACACACACACCCAAACACATCAGATGTAACAGCGCAAGATATGAAGCATCACTTCCCAGTCTGTGGATATTGTTCCCTTTTTCCTTACGCTCTCATCTCTGAGAGACACAGTTTGCTTCAACACATTCTGGAAATATCTGAAGTCTTCCACAAGGGTGAGCCTCACTTTGTCACAGCTACAGGGTACTCATACTGGAACAGGGACTGCAGTGATGGCAACTGTCCTTCACAAGGAGGATGAGAAACCCTTTAGTCACAGAACTTCCCGTGTTCATCCATCCTGCAGACCTGTGCTGCCTGGGAATCCTGCCACCTGGGCAAAGGAGTCAAAGAGAAAACAGCTATCAGTCATTTCTTTTCATTTCATGGGCTTCTTATCCCTGAGCTGTTCCTCTCAAAGGACACATGTGACCGAAGCGTCTGGGAAAATGAATGATCAGCAAGAGGTTAAGTGGTGAGCAGAAACTTAAGCTATCACATTCTGAAATGATCAGTAAATGATCAGTTCAAAGAAATTATATGTACCTGAGTCCATCCTAGCTCAAAAGGGACAGTTTGAGGATAAGCAGGACTGCATCAAAATGTCCCAGTCCAGAAACACCAGCAGTTCCAGTAGTTTCTCAGAAACCGATCAGAAGGAAACATTTCTCTTTCAGAAAACCTGACCTGTCAACAAAATTATTTGCTCCAAAAATATTTCTCAAGGTTTATTCTACTGCTTTAATCTGAATTATGCCAGTGAATGCATAAGTTGGTTTTATTTAGTCATGAATCTTTTGGCACATACATTTTCATATAGGAGGAATGCAAAAAGAGTTTATTAGATGATGGCACAACCACTTCATGAATTCAATATTTGCACAAGAAGCAAAGAAATGTTTTTCATCTGTTTACGCTTCTCTTTCCATTACCGGCACAGCAAACTCAAACACAATAAATGTTTCAGGAGGCTATTAAGCAGGTGGACTTCCAGAGATTTCCAAGGTGAGGAAAAAAAACACCTTAAGCAGTAAGTCATAGAGCTTGAAAATTGCATAGTAAACACTTGGGTCTATGTAAAATCCTACTTCTAACCTAAATGAGTAAACAACTTGAAAAAATGAGCTCAGATAAAAATTATGAGCTGACTACAAATCAACTGCAAACACATTAAAGGCCTATATTTGTTCAAATACATTATTCATAAGAAATAATTTGAGTTGTAGTTGTATGCAATTTGTTGCATAAACTTAAGCAAATACTTGTAACCAAAAGCTGATTTTAAGAATTAATGAGCAATCTCTAAATAAAATTCTAGTACTAAATAAATCCTCTTTGATTTGCAAAGCCATATGGTTTCTTTAACATCTACTCCAAGACTTCTGTTAACAGCTGAGCTCTAGAATGTTAGGATAGTGACAAGAAGTTGTGGTCTGATCAAGCTTTTCTAAGCAGGACTAATGTGAGGTAGGGGGAACAAACCATTGTTTTTGAAATGTTCTTAAGTTTCAACAGCAATATGAACCAATTATATGCTTATGCTAAAAAGCAAGATTTCTTCTCTAGAATCTCTATGATTTCTTAAATTTTAGTAAACAATGATCCAGTGACTCGACTGGCTGATGACAAAAAGGATGTGGATGTTGTGTACTTGGACATTAGCAAAGCCTTTGACACGGTTTCCCACAATAAGCTCCAGGAGAAACTTGTAAAGCACGGACTGGAAGGGAACATTCTATGCTGGGTTACAAACTGGTTGGAAGGGCGAGCTCAGAGGGTGGTGGTGAATGGTGCAACATCGGACTGGCGGCCAGTCACCAGCGGAGTCCCACAGGGGTCAGTGTTGGGCCCAGTACTGTTCAACATCTTTATCGATGACATGGACGAGGGAATTCAATCCATCATCAGCAAGTTTGCAGATGATACTAAGCTGGGGGAAAATGTCGAACTGCCGGAGGGTAGGAAGGCCTTCCAGAGGGACCTTGACAGGCTGGAGAGATGGGCAGGCTCCAACAGTATGAGGTTTAACAAGACTAAGTGCCGGGTTCTTCACTTCGGCCATAACAACCCCNGGGGTGTAGGGCTGGATGATCTTGGGCCCCTTCCAGCTCGGAGTGGCCTGCTAGACTGTGAGGGATCTAGGTTGGTGTTACCGCTCTGGGATGTGCTCTCGGTCTCTGTACGGGTGTTAGATGGTGAGTTGGACTAGATGATTCTTGTGGGTCCCTTCCAACTCATAATATTCTGTGTGATTCTGTGTGAATTGAAGAGAAACGAGAATGTATTTTTTCACCTCTACTAAAGTGCTTCCACTGTCTCCACTGCTGGACTCCTTTGGACATCAAATTTAACAATGGATGTCTCTCTCAGGCACTCTTAAGGCACAGCAATATTGTGTGGTACACTTGTACAGTTTGAATTGCTATACCAGTGCTTGGTATGGAAAAGTGTGGAGAGTGCCTTGATTTACACTACCTGCTCTGCACTAACTCCACACTCATCTACATTAATTCATATTTAACCTATGCTGAAGCAATATTGACATTGTTATTTTGTAAATTCTCATATGATACAGAAGCCTCAATAAACCAGATGCTTTTGAACTGTTGGAGATAATGGGAAGTGTCTACAAATCAACACCTCCAAGTATTCACCTCCAAAATTATTCCCCTCCAAAACCCTAACAGATTAAAGAACTAGTCTAGCTTCCACAAATAGATGTCTTCTGAATCTGAATTCAATTGAAGTTCGTATGCTGCTTGACCAAGAGTTGAGACACTGTGAAGCTTTCCTTTGGCTTCTTGAACTGTGAATAAAGCACATACCAGGAATAACGTTAAGCTAATCTTAAAAAACTTATCTAAAAAAATCAAACTCCTAATATTTGCAAACAACTTAGAATTACTCTACTACAGTAGTTCCTAGCACCTACTTTCCACCGGTATCTACCAGTTCTCTTGTATTCACTTTATCTCTCAAACATGACTTGTGCAAATAACTACCTATTATGTTTTCACGTACCCTCTTTAAGGATTCAAGAACACTTTTAAAGTTCTGAATAGCTTCAGAGTAGTTTCACCTCTTAGTTACGTGGCAGGTGCTATTTTGCAGATTGACCTCCCTTAAAGAAGTGCTCGAAGCCTTTCTTGTTTACTTGTGGTGCATCTGCAGGTAGTTACACAGTGTATGGACAATAAACCAGGACAAGCTGTTCCTTCCCACAGCTTTCTCTGGATGCGACTGGACTAAACCAGAACGGACCTTCATTTTAAAATATGTTTGTTTTCAACCCTCTCCATATAGTTGGCTAATTTATGAGACCAACCAAACAACTAGATGCTGTCATTAATCTTTGATAGCATTACTACTCATTAGAAATCAAAGGTGTTGCATTTCTACAGCACTATTCTACAAAATGTGTCTCAGTATTTGAAAAATATTAGGGAATGAATCCTAACTACTCTTAAAATGTAGCTGCCAAAAAATATGAAAGCCACAAAGATTTTGCAGACCCAGAGTTTCTAAATACAGATATAATTCTGAAAAATATGGAATAGTTCCCCAACAACATTTATATATACAAGAGAAGCCCTAAAGACCAACCATCATTTTCTTCCAACTTTTTCTAAGCTTAAATTAGATAAGCATAGGATATATCACATAGCTGTGAATTGTCTAATAAATGACAACTAACCAAGGTCATGGGAGGATTTACTGTTCCTAATATCACCTTACAGTAAGAATGGATGTTCATTTCTTTGTAGTGAGTCACTACACAGCAAACTGTCACTACACAGCAAGCAGTTTCTGTTTGTCTAAAAATTATAAGGGCAGCACGTAAGAAAGTTAATTTTCACTGACAACAAAGTGGATGAGGGAATAAAGTCAAGTAGCTGAACAACTTCAATGTGAAATCCAAGCAGAAAAGCTAAAATAGTGAATTTGTTACTGAGATACAATGCAGACATAATGGGGACATCATTTATGCAACACAATAAAGACAAGTTACATATGATATACTGACCATATACAAGGCAATACGCACATTTATACCAAGTGACAGCCCAGGGACAGGTAGATTATAGAGTCAGAAATTACTAACATGATACTTCTTTTCGCTTTACATCCTTGTCCACTATTCTCTTTTTACCACTCTGACTGTTACTATTGATCTCAGTTTGAGTTTCAGGACTTTATGACTTACACTGACATTTTTCATGCCTGTATATCGTCTATTTCAGGTGGTGGTTATGCTGAGCTGCTATTTATTCTATAGCACTGCTCTCTGCCGACTTCCTTAGAGAAGTAAGCTCCCCAGCAGCTTGTCAATGGAGTGTTTTTAATGTCTCAAGTCACCTTCAAAAATACCAGGTTTAAATATTTCTCCACCAGCACTCCTGCCTTTTGGGAATAGGAGGATGAAGAGGACACAGAAACACAATACATCTAAAATACTTTCAGCACAGCATAGCAGTGTGGCAGATTCTGAGAGCCGGCTAAGCAAGGCCACTTTGCTTCACTGCTTGATCCACGTGTGAGAGCACTGCATACAAATGCATGGCTGATTTGCCAATTTACTTTGATGTAAATTCAGATGAGTACTGCTGTTCCAAATGAAGAGTTTAAATGGTTTTCCAGCTCTGTAGCTCTCTGAAAGATCTAGAGGGTTCAGGATCAAAGGGACCCTAGAAGAAGGTACCCCATGAGATAGCCCCAGCAGTGATGTTACTGAGGCCCTGAAAGAATTATGAACTTGAGTCAGATCTCCAAGAAAGATACAGTAACTCTGGAAAATGGTTTGGGGTTTTTGGTTGGTTTGGTTTACTTGGTTCATCTGGGGGTTTGGGGTTTTTTGGTTTTGTCTTTTTTCTGTTGTTGTTTTCCTTTGTTGGGAGGGGGGTTTGGGTTTTTTTTTTGTTGTTTTGTTTTATGTGCGTTTTGTGGGTTTTGTTGTTTTGAGGATTTCTTGTACACTCTGATTTGCTCTTGTTTATGCCACCAGTGGTCACCACTTGGAGAAGTGGCAAGGGAAAGTGGAGCTTTACTCTCTACTTTTATGACATTTGGTTTTTTGTCTTACAAGGCTTCTGTCTATAATGGTAGGCTACTCTTTTTAAGTGCCTTTTGCTTCCTTTAAGAAAATGTTGGACCTTGCAATCCAGATCTTTTAGTAATGTTTTTGAACATTGTCCTTTTTGGTTCACACAGTCCATGTTTTCTAAGAATATCCTCAATGCTGTATGTTACAATTAATTGGATCAGAGAAGTTGAAGAGAAAGACTGCAAATCAAGCAAAACTTTGCAAATATTTACAGCTTAATCTTAAAACAATAAGACACAAAAAATTTCAAGGAAACTCTAGTCCTTTACTACAAATGCAAAGTATAATATTTGATCCACATGGGTCTTAACTGGAATTCCAGTACTGAACATAGAATCACAGAATCACAGAATGTTATGAGTTGGAAGGGACCCACAAGGATCATCTAGTCCAACTCACATACTCAAGAAGTTCAGACATTTGCATTTAAATCCTTCTTGAATCCTATGATTGCTTGAGTAATGGCCCTTTAAGCCTTTCTTTTGACCTTAGTAAAATTATTTAAGTGGAAAAGAGGCATTGCTTTCTGTGCAGTTTGCCCAGTCAGGCTTTGCAAATTTACTTGATGGGAGGAGGTACAATAGTGAAAAGATTTATTGCTACACAGTCAATTTCTTCTTTCATCACATGATAATGTACACAGAAGTCAATTTTCCACATGCACTGAACAACTCCACTGACCTAGATATACTGGAAATACATAAATTTTCATTTCAGGAGAAAATTCAGTCTTTCTTTTGAAATAAAATCACCACTAACCCCTAATACTGCATTTATTTAGAGGGACTTTCTGTGACAAATAGCAGCTTCTGTGTGTTATGGTTTAAAATCACAGATTTTACTACCTTACCTTATTTCAGAATGTATTGAATTTATTGAAAAATGTGAAGTAATTATATTCTATTTATAGCTGTGCCATGATGATGAACTAGCATTACTGTAAGGTATAATTAGAGTGAGGTAATGTTGGACTTACTAGAGGCATGTCTTTACTTTAATCTCCATTATCAGCAAAGCTTGGAGGTTCCTCTAGATGGAAAGTAGCTGCTGCTTTCTCTTGATCTGCTTATCTTTCTTTAGTATCCTGCTCACCATCTCGGCTGCTCTCAGGAATTCTGCAAAGTGCAGGCATTTATTTCTTTTCTCCTTATATTCCCATAGAATGGCACTAGATGTTCTTACCAGTGATCTTTCTAAAGTGGGCAATGGGGAAAATGAGAAAAGTATACATATTATTAAAAAACCTGCCTGGAAAGGATGATGGAAAGAGAAGAACTGGGTGCAAATATGGCATATGTCCTCTGTAAATCAGGCCAGAAATGTGAATTACTTCTAACACAATTAATGAGTGTCACATGTAATGTTGAATTCAGCATTACTAGACTGGATATGTCATCAGAACTTCATCTATATATACAGGCCCTACATTAAAAAAAAACAAAATCACCTCTTTTGAATGCAGCTTCATCAAAAAAGAAAACAAGAAAACTATAGCCAGAGTTCATTCCATCATTTTTATTACTTCGTAGAAGTTTTAAGCAGAAGTAATTTTGGAGTTCAAGTTTCCATTAGCCACTAACCAATTAGTAGAATGATCTCAAATATGTCCTTTATGGCACTACATTCTAGGTATATTTAAATAATTAATACAAACAAATAATCTATTTTTTCATTGAAAATAATTACATTGTACAAACAAAGGAATAGCAGCTGATAGCTAATTAACTGATATGCCTTGTTCATGGTATAATAGAGGCCAAATATATATCATAATCAGGCTTCCAGAGTATTTGAGAATTCCAGAAACAATGCTTGTGTAAGTTACTCCAAGCTATTTCTTAAGCCCATCCAAATTCTACATTCTACATTAAGGACTGATCAAAAGCCTAATAAAAGCAAGAAAAATATTTATATGGAATATAATAACTCTGGCTCATGCCTCTGTCAAAGTCAATTTGCATGATGCTGAACTTAGCAGCAAATACAAAATCTGAAAAATATTTCTTCTTCAACATATTCTCCTCAGTTAATTATCTTTAGTTCACATCCCAAATTTCCTCTATTTTTCCCCATTCCCATCTATCATTTTATCATCTACTATATAAACCAGATACATAATTATGGGCTGCTGTGAAAGACATTTAACAGAGATGCCTCTACCTACAGTAGAGAAGTGAAAGAACTGATGATGTTTCTTTTCAGTTTCTTACACATGATTTTTCCCCTGTGATCAAAATGTCAGGTTTTATGATTTCACTAATTTATAGCCCAGTGCTCAAAAACTATCAGAGCTGAATAATCAAAATATTATTAGAGCTTCATAAGGCTGTCTACCATAGCTAGTCATTAGAGGACTTCTGTATCATCTTCTAGCTGAAGACGATGAATATTTCAATTGCAGTGATTTATTCTTTGCGCCCTGATTAACAAAATCAGGGTTTGCCAAGTTGCTAACTCAGTTTCTCTTATTATGTAGCCTAAGATAGAGGGTTTGAAAAGTGATGGAGAGGCTGATTTTCCTTAAACCAGTTTAAAAGAAAAAAAATACTGGCACTATATGAAGCCAGAGACACTCAATACCCAAAAGTCAGGTCCAGTGGTAAGTGTCCCCACCTGTCATGTGGGAGACCCGGCTTCGATTCCTGCCAGGGAGACACTGTTAAGAGTTGGACTCGATGATCCTTGTGGGTCCCTTCCAACTCAGAATATTCTGTGATTCTCATACTTTTTATCAAAAGAGAATAATGCCCCCAAGTCATTCCTGTGACCTCAGGGGAGATAGTGTTTTACAGGCTGAAATTTATTTTTAACATATTAGTTAGAATTAGGTGCAGATCAGATCTTAAACTTCTATTTCTTTCTTAAATTACTCTCACATCTGATTTAGGTTTAAAATTATTTTCTCATCAAGAATAATATTTTCGATGAAACCTGGAGGGTTTCTAATTCTGCTTTTATATGTTAAAGACACCTTGCAAGAGTACGTTAGCATTCTAATAAAAGTGGCCCTGAATTTATCACCTGTGTTATACCACTTGTGAACTCACTGACACTAAAGAAACATTGAGGACACTCTAGTCTAAAAAAGTATACTTTGACATTTAAGTATCTACAACATCACCATGACGACAAGGTTGAAGTCTAGTGCTTACCTGAGTGTTGTAGCAGGTTAGCAGGCACTAAAACTTCAGTAGTCAGCTTTACAGTAGTCAGAAATTGTTCTCAAATAAAAGTCCAGATACAAAAAAGAATGTTCATGATGATGAGACATGACATAACCTAGCTATGTTACTTACTATTTATGTGTTCTTGAGCAAAAATTTAAAACAGGTTTATAGCACTGCATAATACAAAATAACAATCCTTTGAATCAACTTAAATAGAAGTCAGAGCCATAAAAGGACTACAGTCATACCTCGGTGATTCGCGCTGTCATATCCGCGGCCTCAGTGATCCGTGGAAATTTTTTCCACGATCCCTACTCAGTGACTCGTGGAGCTGTGTATAGTTCCGTGGGATGGCCTGGTGTCATTGTGGCCAGCCCCAGCCACCCATCCGCCCGTGCCAGGAGTGAGGAAGCCTTAAACTCTAACACAAGGCACCACGTGCGGTAAGGGGCCCCTGGATGTTGCAGTGTATATCCATAAATGTGAATAGATATTAAAGTAGAAGGATTATGATCTGACAGAATTTCATTACTCTGGGATATTAAAAAGGCAGACCATTAAGAACAGACTTTAACACTCTTCTGGTCAAATGTATCCAACTGGATCTCTTTCTGTACTTTTCAGTCTCTGACAGCCTTTAAGACATCTAGAGCTTTCCAAATAAAAAAAATGCCTACAATCTGATATTTCCTGCTACTCTTACTAAGAGTAGTAATTAATGAGAAAGTTGAGATTAGGGTAACAGGAGTTCTTTCAGAAATTGTATTTCAGAAAGAACACAGGAGGATCAACACTAGTATAAAGAGTTAATCTTAGCAACCAGCACCATTTCTTAAACTCTAAGAGAAAGAGACCATCAAATTCCTATTTCCAGTTACCAACAGATTTCAAATAAAGATTACAAGATTGTTGCTACCTGTTCCATAGAAAGGACACTATTTTTTGATTCTTTATTTTTCTGTTACAGAAGAGATTGACAAAAGCAAAAAGATAACACAGGGCAACTGAAATAGTGTTTTTTCTTCCAGGCGGAGAATGAGAAAGAAAGCAAAAGAGAGATATCTGTGGAGGACAGTTTATTCTACTGAAATAGCTCAATGATGTTGGCTCTCTAAGCCATATTGAGGCCAAGAACTTTTGGGCAAGGCCCATAATCTTTGGGTCATTGACCAGCTTTACCTCCCACAACTTATAAACTATCTCTTGATTTCCTCCTCTTCAGTCAAGACCTCAAACTCAGTAAAGCCCTTTTCATCAAACCCTTTCCACTGTTCATTTTGCCTTACTTGCATTTGCCTGAAATGCCCCCTTACCCTGCACAGCCTGTGCAGTTGGTACATTACAGTATGTTGTTCAACCTTTTTAAAATAATGTATATGATACAGATGACTTTATTAAAAAATACATGTGCAGCTTGGTTACTCAGAAGGCCATGCTTCCAACAGGTATTTTGGCAGTGAGTGAAACATTTGTTATGATTCAACTCCCTCTTGCCCTCAGGGTTTTGCTTAGGACATACAGTATTTTGCTCAGTACTTCTGAAACACTCTATCCAAAAAAGGACAGGATTCATATTTTGAGCCTAACATGCCATTTTTTTCCAATGACTGCAAGTTAAGGAAAGTCCTAGTTGACCTAGATGGACCATTAACTATAAAAATCATCACCAGCATTCCATTTCAAGCCAAAATCAAAGAGATTGAATGGATCAAGTAATCCTCCAGGTGAAACACTTCAGTACAAATGAATAGAAGCAGGGTATTCTGCTGCTCAAACATCTCATGACTGTAACTTCCTTCTGTGCCTTGCTGAATTCTGGCAGCAGGCTGGCTTGCTTAGTCTATTATTGTTCAGGCAGCAGGATGACTTTGTTACAGCAGGAGATGTGGGGCAGCCTTCTCAAATAAAGGAAGCTATCAGAGCAAATTGGTAACTGAAGAAACAGAACTTGAATGAGGTTATGACCTGCTTATCTATAGGCAGACAAGGCATTAAATAGGAATTGGAGTAATTCTTGCTGTAGGATATTCAGGTTATGATTCAGCATATACCACTGTCTCTTCTATCAATTGTGGTTTCTTACCCTTATCTACTGGGTAAATGAAACCTTTTCTGTTTAACAATCAGGAAAGGTGTTTTTAACTGTCATATGAAAATAGGAGAGATAAATTAAACTTCACACCTTAAATTAAGTATATTTCAGACAAAGCACAATATATGATGCAATATTCATGCTTACCCAGTATGACATGAATCAGCAGCTATAAATCCTTCTTCTGAAAATATTTTCTGGACTTTGTTTCTTTGAGTGAAATATTCTTTTAGATGTAATTTAATAGTTTCATATTATATAGGCTTCTTCAGTATAAGCAAGCCAGAATTTCATTATTTAACTATGTCCTTTAATTATGGGATTAATCTTCAAAGCATTGTGGAGTACATTTGGAAAGTCACAGAGAGAACAAAAGGATTACAGAGGATAAAAACCATACAGAGCATAATAGGTACCAATGGTATAAGTGAGTGGTGATAATGAAAAGACACACGTGCTAAAGCTATACTTATACACCACGATAACAAGGCATATGAATGAAGGAACTTTGATTCTTTTATCCCTTTACACCTGCAAAACATACTGTGGCAGCTAATATTTTATAATCAGCTCTTTTCTAAAACTGCATACTGTGTATCAGTTGTGGTCACCTCAGTAGGGGAGCTGTGATATATCAGGAGCCTTCTCAAGTGCAGTTTTTTATTCAATGAAACCAGAAGGCATCTGGTCTTTGTGGTGCCTCTATATTTTCTAACTGCTGATTTCTGGTCTCCCCAGTTCAAGAAGGATGCTGAGCTGCTTGAGAGGGTCCAGAGAAGGGTGACAAGGATGGTGAAAGGACTAGAGANCCCTGAACATGCCTGGACAGTGATTAAGCTCTTCAGAGTGTTTATTCAACACACAAGACAAAGGAGGACTCCAGCATTAAAGTCTGTTAAAGCACTGCTGTGATTTTCTTCCAGCTTCTTGCACTGCTATCAGGAAGGACCAGGGGAAAACAGGCTTGGAGAGAAGCTGAAAGTAACCGTGCCATTCATGAAGGGCGGATAAGAGTCTCCTCACCTGCCCAGCACGGCGCGGCCCAACACAACGGCGATCCAGCGACGACGAGCGGCTTACTTCAGTCTCGTAGTGCTTGCATCGCAAGTCCCCCGAGAGCCCGCCACCTCAGCACAGCACCTAGAGCGCGCGCCATGACGGGAGAGTCCCATCGCCTGCCCGGCATGGCCCAATGCAACGGCGATCCAGCGATGACGAGCGACTATTTCGGTCTCGTAGAGCTCGCATCGCGAGTCCCCCGGGGACCACGTGACTTGCCACCTGTGGGTACTTAAACCATTGCCTCTCCTGTGGGCACGGCGAACCTGAGCACGGCGAACAGGAGCAAGGNCTTCAGTCTCGTAGTGCTTGCATCGCAAGTCCCCCGAGAGCCCGCCACCTCAGCACAGCACCTAGAGCGCGCGCCATGACGGGAGAGTCCCATCGCCTGCCCGGCATGGCCCAATGCAACGGCGATCCAGCGATGACGAGCGACTATTTCGGTCTCGTAGAGCTCGCATCGCGAGTCCCCCGGGGACCACGT